>BQNB010055074.1:0-39269 GCA_026074375.1 Tanacetum coccineum
CCAAGGTGAACCGATCGAAAAAGTTTACTTTTGAGGACCGAACCATAGAAATCCTTTGTCGGCCGAACGAGCCATCAACCTTGTGTCAACTGAACGAGTATCATGAGAAGGACCGAACGAATCATTCTTTGAGTTGGACCGAACGAGTATTTTCTAGTTGAGCCGAACTAGTCAAGTTTTTGGTTTTTCGGTTTTGTGTGACGTTCATCGACGGGACTTGAGACCTATATCATTGTGATCGTGAACTCGTTTCGATCAACACAGTATATTTAGTTTTTACCAATGATAACCGTACAACTCCGTGAGATTAAATTCATATTCGATGTATTTTTTATAAATCTTCAAACAAACAAGATGATACAGAATGGAGGGAATTGTTACATTTATTGGTCATAATTCAACTTTTACATGTTAGGCCCCTGGACTTTATAACCAATTCTCAATTCATCCTTTGTTGGCTTAATAACCCTCCTTGTTAAACCAACTTTACACCATTAGTCCTTAATTGCTACAATTTCAACCGTTTCTCATTTAAAGCTCAACGTTTGTGCACCGTTCGTCGTTTTAAGCTCATTAATCGTTTCAAAAGCTTAAGTTTTATTTTTTAATTTCAACAACGATTTCACCAACAATTAATTTTTTATTCATGGTTTTTTCTTTATTTAATAAAATCCCGTAAAAGTTGATTTTTTTACGGTTTAAATCATAGAATTGTAAAATCCCGTGAATGTTAATTGATTTCAACAACACAACAAACACGATACATAACACTAAAAACGATCCGAATAAGATTCACTTAAACGTCAAAACGGCTATGGAATTTAAACTTTAATGTCAAGTGATTATGAAGTTGATCAGGTATCACTTATTTGAGATTGAAGTGGCATCTCACGAAGGCGTGTTCTTATTATCTTGAAGTCGGTGTTGGCTGGATGCATGACTTTCAATGATAACTTGCTCGAGCTTAATTTAAGTTGAAGACTTGGTTTATCTAGTTTTCAGCAGTCAAGGGGTGGATGGTTGATGACCTGGTTAACTATCACTTAAAGGAGTTACGTTATAGTACTCAGTGTCACACGCTAAGACGTTGTGGATTAGCAAGAGGATTCATGCCTCTGGTCCTCCTTTGGGTGGGGTATTGAGTACTTAGAGATTGCTTGAGCACAAATTCTCTACACGTTCTTCCATCCATTAAGCGCAACCTTAAACACACAAGAACGGAAGATTCTACTCAGTTTCAAGTTTGGTATATCTGGTGTACTTCATCAGTGGTTACTTCAAATAGCCTACAATTCGGTTGGTAAAATAATAGCCAGACGGAGAGTTATGAGATAGAGAGAATCTGGATCCTAGCAATTGATTATTCACGGTTTGCCATCTAAGCTAATTTATTCCTCACACAATAACTCATTAAATGCGCGTCCAAGGTGTTTGTTGATTCCTACTTGTCAAACAGCAAGGGGAAGGAAAAGATTCACCTTGAGCCTTTTGCCCTTCTGTTCTTGAAAGCTTGACATGGACATCTTTCTTGAATTGATTTAAAGTTGGTCCATGCTCCGTTAAAACAAATGTCCTAACCGCCTAGAATACAGCGCTTAAACTTGGCTTATTTGAGAACTTTGAAGGCTTCTAAATGAAAATAGTGGCATGAATTTAGGGGGAAAGCTAATTCATTGCTATTTTGGGGGAAGCTTTGAAAGCTCTAAATCATGTATATGAGGGCACGAATTAGGGGGAAGTCTAATTCAGAAGCTCCCTTAACCGTAATAGTGTATGGGTTACTTAGTTCGTGCCTATTACCGTATTTCTCCTACAAAGTTACTACAAAGACGATTCATGTTGAGTGTCATATCTCTTGAAGTTCAAACACTCACATCAAGACGTCATCACATATGAAGCGTCTCATGGAAGTCTCCCTTGTCAATAATCATTATGTACTTGTTAGGAAATTATTGTAAGTAATTCTGTATATCGTCCCGTGGGGGAAGATTGTTAGGAATTCACTTTTACGTGACGACATTACAGAATTACCATAGTTTATCATAGTCACATACGCGAGGACTAGAATAGGCAACTATGTATAGTTTAGAGGCGTATGGGCTATATATACCCCTCTATGGCTTCCATAGAGGGGTTGAGTCATCATTTTTGGTGTGGAGTCATTTTGTATCCTTCATTCATATCCATCTAATCACAAGTTCATCTTTCATCTCACTACTCTCTCTCACTAAAATGGCTATCATGTGGTTTGACTCACCAAGACCACCGGATCATAGTTTTCATGAATCTTTCACGCATCAGCCACAACATTCGCCTTTCCTGGGTGATAACGAATAACACAATCGTAATCACTCAGAAGTTCAATCCATCTACGCTGCCTCATATTTAGCTCTTTTTGACCAAAATATATTGTAGGCTTTTGTGATCGGTGTATACCGTACATTTAGTGCCGTACAAATAATGTCTCCATAGTTGAAGAGCAAAAACCACCGCTCCCAATTCTAAGTCATGGGTCGTATAATTTTCTTCATTCTTCGAGGTTGCCTAAGCGTTACGCAAATCGATCCCCCTCTTTCTCGTTGCAATCAACCACACGCTCCAAATCCTTTAAGGGACGCATCACAATACACAACAAAGTCCTACGCTTCCTTCGGGTAGTAGATAATATGGCGCACTAACTAATTTCAGCCTTCAATGTTATGAAATGCCTCCTCTTCGTACGTCGCCCCATACACCAGACGGCTTATTTTTCATGACAGTGAGTTAGTTATATATGGTTTTAGCGTAATATTAGAGAAACTCCTTACACAAAACCTTCGATAATAACCCACTCAGAAAAAAAAAAAAAAAAAAAAAAAACTCTAAAAACAAAAAAAAAACAAAACACCAAAAAAACCCAAAAATTTGTCGCAACTTCCGTTGTGTAGTTCGGAGGTGCAGCCTAATTTTTAATGGCTTCGATCTTTGCAGGATCAACATGAACTCCACTACTATCAATTACATGGCCAAGGAATTGCACGGAATCAAGCCAAAAATCACACTTCGAAAACTTAGCGTACAACTTTTCGCTCCTTAGCAAATTTAAGATAGTCTTCAAATGTTCTACGCATGTGTTCTTCTTACATGTTTTGGAATAAATCAGAATGTCATCAATGAATACGATTACGAACTTATCAAGATACGGCTTGCACACGCGATTCATCAAATCCATGAATACTGCAGGTGCATTAGTCAGTCCAAAAGGCATTACTTGAAACTCATAATGTCCATAACGAGTTCTAAACGCTGTAATTGGAATGTCTTCCTCGCGGATACGAAGTTGATGATAACCAGAACGTAAATCAATCTTCGAATAAACACTAGAACCTTGCAGCTGATCAAATAAGTCATCAATCCTTGGTAATGGATATCGATTCTTGAATCGATTACATTGTTTCTAGTTCTTAGTAATCAAAGCACATGTCGGTATGATCCAGCCTCTTCTTTACGCACACAAGACCGCAGATCCCCACGGACTCGTCGAATAAAACCTTTCTCTGACAACTTTGCAGTGCTTGGACAACTCCATCCTTTCGGATGGTTGCTAAACGATATGGCCATGATGACCGGCGCGCCACAGGTGCAGCACGGGAATAAGATCAATACGAATTCAACTTAGCCTGAGGTGGCTGAAGATTCCATTAAATCATCAGGAATACCTCTGGGAAAATCTCGAATCACACAGGAACGTCTCCTAAAAAAATAAGCTTCTCCTTCAATTCCTTCTTAATTAACGTGAGCTAGGAATCACTCACAACCTTCTCAATCAAGGGAATCAAGAGACAGAGTTAGCAATTGAAGAGCGAAGTCAACGCGTGATTCACACGGGTGAATTTCGAGTCAAAAGAGAGACGCATACCATGATGGGTATGCATAAACCCCATACTTTCATAATTCGTTCTCTCTCATCCGTAAGGCATCTCGATCTTTACCACGTTAACTCAAAGGAGGATTAGTCGAAAAGAACGATTGAAACGTCGAACCTCAAGTCAGGTATCAGTAGTCGATAATTGAATAAGTAGTCCAATAATATCATGATGAAAAGAAAGGAAATAAAGGTAGAATTACAATTGTCAAGTAAGAAACCGCAACACAGATTGTTTAATTTCATTGGAAAAGGATAGAGTGCACAATATTTAGATGATCCCTAACTGTAATACTTGCAAGCCAAAATTGTATTTTTTTTCTTTCAGAATTACGGTTAAAAGTTGACCTTTTCAAAATCTTACGGTGACTACTATTCAGCCTTGCATGGCCCCTTCTAAATTATACGTAGGTGCACGACTATGTATAATTTAGGAATAGCAATGCAATGCCATTCGTCAAACTAGTCGTTATTAAATTAAAATGTATAACCATGCTTAATTAATTAAGATGAAATCAAAAATGATTTTACAGGGACCGATCATATATGAAAGTAATTTAATTTACAAGATGTTAAATAAACAACTTTATATGTGCAAACGACTATTTATAATCTCATTAAAAAAACTCGTAAAATGATCGAAATACTAATTTTTCTCAGAGTGACCAGTATCATAACTTATAAAAAACAATAAGTGGATTTTGTAGATGAGAGTAGTTCAAGAGTGGTTCACAAATGAACTGGGTGGAATGATAACACAATCTGACATAGGAAAAGAGTTCTAAGACAAAATCATCATAGATCCATGATATCGATGGCTATGCGAGAATACTAAAAGAGAAGATAATTACAACACAATCAAATCATAATGAGTATTCATTCAATTAATGTGCATCAAACAATTTATAGGAACAAGTTAAAAGAACAAGAAACCGCGGCAAGATAAACAATAGACACACGTAAATTTAGAAATCAAAGATAGTCATTTCATTATTCACAAACGAGTCACAAGCAGTAAATCCGTCACACAATTACATGTCACCATCTAAGCTATACCACTCCAAAGGACTAGTTCTACTAACTGATATCTCAGTTATTCAGTTAGCATGATTTAACCAAAAAGACCCTACAAATGTGATAATCTAATCTATCAAAAGAAGTACATCTGGTGATCCAGTGACACTCAGAAGCAGCTCTCTCGGTCCCACTAGGTGGAGAGTTTCTTTTGATTTCTTTCTCGGACGCTTCATTCACACACCCTCATCATCAAACATTGCGGCTATAGAAACAGTGCCTGAATGCGAACCATCTCATGTGAGAACTCTCTGTTCCACCCTTGAGAACATGCAACTCTCTCATCCGATGTCACGCTCATACGAGCCAACTCCAACACATTCTCAGTCCAATCTTTCTCCTTCAATGTGGGCATTCACCCCCACTCCCAATACACCGCTATCCTACTCGAGAAACATTACCCAAAGCACGCTCTGACATTTTCTAAATCACTGATAAGGTAACCCCGAATGTTTTTTTCCCCATTTTGCATTCTGGATTTGAGAAGAGCACACTCTCAGTTTGGCATGTACCCTCTCGCCCATGACTCCTAGATTCGTGCACAGTGACGCCTCTAAATCTACGCCTTAAATGCCCACGGTGCTAATCCACCAACATTGAGACGAGTCACGAGCAGAAAGAATCTCTCCTACCTCAAATAGCTCCCCTCGGAAAGTCACGACGAATAACAAAAAGCTTATTGGGTATTAATCCCAATAGTAGCCTCGGTGCACATCGACACCTCCTCGTACTCTGACTCAGAATCAGATGACACAGAATCAGATGACACAGAATCAGATGACACATATCCAGGTGGCGAGGTTTTATCACCCTCCACCTCATAAGGAAATATCAACTCAGCATCATCCTCAAGCTCCACATCTCACCTCTTCCCTCGGGTTCCTCCTTTAGGCTCTTCTTCAGGATCTTCTTCGTCATCGATCAACCAAATCAATATCGTGCGGGAAGTCAAACATTTCGGAGAGGATCGATGGAGATTCACAACTGGTTCGGCTCGGGAACAACTTGGGTTCACTTCGGGAATAACTTCGTTCGGCTCGTTAAGATGATTAGGGTTCTCCATGACAATCCGCGTCGTAAAATATCTCGTATTAGTATTAAATAATTACATAATTAACATTTATATTCAAATAAATGAAAATTTCATATTATAACATATATATTTTCCATATATATATATATATATATATATATATATATATATACTATAATATATATAGAGTCGATAAATAAACCTTCTCATCTTTCCATCGGTAATTCGAGATTCGCTTACACATTATAGTTAAAAGATTTCAAAAACCTTTCGTTCATTTTTTTTGAAATATATTGTTCCTATAACTTAAGCTCTGATACCAATCTGTAACACCCCCATTTTCATATATCTCACGGAAGATCATTTGGGGTGCTACGTCTACATAACAACTCAAGCATAGAAAATGACTCGAAAGAGACATTTTTAAATACAATCATTCAGAAATAAAAGTTTACATCATAGGTCCAAATATATCAATAATCCATATAACATTTTGCAAATAATCTTCGAATACCTTTTATTTAATGGCCTTCTCAACAACATTTCAGTGCTTCCGAAAGCGCCAAACCAAATCCTCCATCGCCGCAATACCTTCAGACCTGAGACCAAAACATGCTAAAACTACACAACATCAATTGTCTGAGTGAATGCGCATCAACGATTATATAAAAACAACTAAAATTTCGAAACAAAGTATCAGTCTCTCATATACTCAGGAAATAAGCGATGAGGCACAAACAACGGATTATATCGGGGCTTAATTTATAAGTCCTCAACATTGAACGTTACAATAATTATGTTGGGGTTCCCAACAGAGGTATGCCTACTAAACACCCTCACTATGAGTGCATATTATATACCTCATATACAACGCATCCGTGTGTCAATTCCCGGACACTTGACGATAGCCAGTCGTCACGATTGAGGTGGCAGCCTTCAAATAGTACAATTTACATGTATAAGCGTCTACCATTTCTCGGTATTAACAATTCATGATTCGCAGGGTCCTGTTATCTTAGTGAGTTAGCACTAACTTGTAATAATAATCGAGGCACTACAACCAATCACCTTGTGTTCTATTTTTAAACAAGCATGTATCTCCCTCGCGGGTTATAAACAATTAAAGTGTAAAAATGCTAGGCAATGATACTCACTTAGTGATGTCGATGAAATATCAATGAACAAAAAAACTTCGGAAGTAGGCGCGTCAATCAACTAAGACCTATACAAATTGTAACGGGTCTTAGGTTTCTAGTCGATAAAAATACAGAAAAATCATAATTAAATAAGTAAATAATACCATGTACAGTTTATATGATGATCATGCTCTTGCAACATATTTATTTCACACTTAGATTTTTCTAGGTTTTTAACTTGTTTTTATTAGCCATTTTACTAGTATTGTCTAAATTAGCTCAAAAAGCCCAATAGGCCCATTAAGCATGCCCATTAAGTTATTAAGTTGATATTATCACTCAAAGACCAGGTCCTAGCCCATTAGTAAGGTCCAAGTGGATTGGGCCTAAAGTTAAGTCCAATAAGTCCATTTTGTTTCATTGGGCCTAGTGGTCCAATAAGCCTTACGGGTCCATTTTAGCTCATAAACGACTTTATTGTAAGTTTTTGGGTTCTCGGGGTCAGGATAATTTTATTATCAGTTTGTTAGTCTTTTAAAACTCCCAAGAAGAGGGTCCTTACCACCTCGGGTTTTAGTTACAAAAATCTCTTTACATAATATAGTGTTCGGGTAGTAGTAAATTTTATATACTTTTGTGTTTACGAAAATAAAAAAAAAAAAAAATAGTCCGTAATTATAAACCGTAAAAGGTAATACTTTAATATTTATATGCTTGGCTTTATTTTTAAGTCCACTTTACATATTCAAACTCATTTTAGCAACATCTTAATAGTCATACATAACATAGGGTTACTTTATAACATAAATGACATAGACCAATTTCAGGACTCAAATTCTCCCTTTCACCATTTATCACCGATCCATTTACACCAACCAAAAGAGTTGGTGACTATCCAATGATTCAGACACATCTACATGACATTACACTACACCCATAGTATTCACTTTAATTGGTTCAGTCCGTAAATATGACGTTTTACCCAAACCTGAACAGCAAGGTCTAGATTTTGACTAGTTTTAAGTGTACATTCTGACCAATATCTTACTCATTACACACTTTTCTTGAAATCATCTAATTTGCTAATCACTACATCAAGAGATTTATCTATACCTCAATCATCAATCAAGTCCCTCAAACCCATAGACTTTTTATAGCATCCTATCTGTTCATTACAGCTCATAATTTATTGATGATCGTTCTTTTCACATTGTTATTAGAATGACTTCTACTTAGCTATCATTAACTTAGATCTATATATGTCATGGCCACCTTATTCATATTGATCATCAACATCATACATATACATCATACATGTGCGCGACAAACATCAAAATGAATAACATAAACAAAACTCATGATATTTTACCACAAATAAAAATTGAAGATGATGATCTAATGATCAAAATATACAAGAACTCTCATCTTCAAACTTGAGATCTTCTCATCCCAAATAATTTTTCTGTCGAACACACACAATCTAAATAAGCTACACAAGAAACACACACAACTCAACAAAATCAAGCACACTGTCTTTCACTTTACCCAATAGACATTATAAAAACTTGTATAATAATCACGCCCCAACTTCTGTATATAATCTTCCTTGAAAACCTCTTTAAATCACTTCCAAAATACAAGGGTTACACTAGGATTGTCAATTTTACTATTGCTCATTTATTGATCTTCAAGTTTTTGTGATTAATGCGTTTTTGGTGAGTGTTAGTGCGATCACAAGTGAAAGGGAGAGAGCCAAGATCAGATTTGTGTTGAAAATTATGGCTTGTTGTGTTATCTCATGGTCAAAATGACCATAAATGTGGTTAAGATTAAAAGTGCCAGTGGATAAAGAGTTGGATTAACAAGGATGCTAAGTGTCATGAGCACTCTTTTAGGAGTAGCCACCTCATGAGATGAGGTGGTGAATTCCACTAACTTAATTTAGTGATGGTATAAGTTAGCATTTAGGGTATAAATTTTAAGATATATGGGTAGTTTTGAGGCTAACGGGTATTAACGTAAAGTATAACGAAAGTTAAGGCGAAACCACAAAGTGAAAACGAACCAAGTAAAAATAGTTCTACGAAAATCGGGATACTTTTCTGAAAATTTTAAATTAGTAGGCTACACAAAGACGAATAATAATATAAACATTGCTCGTAACACGAAAAATAAAACGAATGTAATAAAATTATTTCATGGCATTTTGAAATATAATCGTCAAATGCTATAACGTAGAAATCTGCCAGTTTCATAAGGGCAAACTCGCTAAATTTACAAATGTAAGTGCTAATTCTCCCGGTTTAGGTCGTGAGTTCATATCTCAACATAAAAATGAAAATTATAATTAATACTCGAGAATAAAATAACGACCTGAAATTGACGGTTTGTCACAAATTTCTCTGTACCTTGGAAGCTTGGTTCGCCCCTTGATGATGTGGTAGAAGGGTTGAATGAATGAATATGCAGAATGAGGGCTCTAATTGATACTTTTCGAACTCTGTTACGGTCGTACCCTTTTGTGTGTGGTTTACGCCCGTAATCATGCTAATGTCGGCTTCCTTATTGAGGACATCAAATAACTTCACTACTTTAACAGCATTATCCCCTGTTTTCTACCCATTTTAGTATAATTATTGCAATAATTGTTACTTCAATCCGTTTATATTTGAAATTGTAGTAATTATGGATACTTTGTGAAGAATTAGCTAAAAGGCACTGCATTCAGGGTCTTAACACGAAGAATACGAAGAAAAGGTTCTAACAACCATATGCCGTATCCATCAAGGAAGATACGACGTATATGTGCCTGCACTTCATAAGAAACCACGAAGAATAAAGTTCAATACGCCGTATCCAGAAGACTTCTATATGCCGTATCCAAGATATAGTAATAAAATATTCTATAAGATATTAAACGTGGTCCCTACTCCAAGAAACCCCGATACAGCCGAATTGACCTTAACCAATAGCCCCGTATCGACCAAAACATACAATAATAAAGATAGGAAGGCCTAAAAACGAGTTTGAGGTGTGCTTGATCATATTTTCGATACCTAACTACAAAGTTGAATTTTTAGAAGACAAGAAGAGCATAAGAAGGTTCAAGGAAAGCTACTAATTCTATCTGGAAACACCTTGTAAATCTCCTATACTACTAGTATTCGTTCGATTTTTTTGGGTATCATTCATTTAACTTTGGTTTAGTTTACCTTGGTTGAATTATTATGCTTGTATTGATTACGATGATATAAGGGCTAATACCCTTGGTTATAACTATGAATATGAAGATTTTGAGATTGTTTGGTTTGCTCTTATATCGAATGCTTAATTTTACTGTTCTTCTTGTGCTTGTAGTATTTTTATCAATTCAACTTTGTTTACACCTCATTTTGTATGCGACATATCATTCAACTGGATCAGTGATAACGACCAAGTTACCTAATGTCGCGGGAATGACTCTCATATAGTATCTGATTTCATAATATCTCTAGATACTAGATCACATTAATGCCCTATCTTTACCATTGGTTTATGTGAACAAGTTGGACTAGCAGGTGACCTAGGATCAACAAATAACGTACTGATTCCTTTGGTAAAGACTTGGACAGTGGACTACTAGAATATAAATTGCCATTAAGCAGTAAGTGGGTAAAGTCTCCATGAGCTAGGTTTAATAAGATCACCATTATTAATCTCATAAGATAGATTATAATCAGCAAATAGGATGCTTTATGCAGATGCGTTTATTGTGAACAGAGTTATAACGGTTCCTAGTTTTAGGAAGAAGTACCGCCTAAATCTTGGAATGATATGCCGCCTCGAGATAAGCATTCATTGCACTAAATAAACAAACCAACGTTTTAATTGGATTAATCATGGTTAATATTTTTTTATATTTGGCTAGACCACTCTTCTATCTTTTGTCTATTTGCTTGTGTATGTTATTATGTTTTAAATTGATCTAAGTTACCACAAAACCTGTGCCAGTCTCTCAAACTGAAACCCCCTTACCTTAGAATTAGGACATTAACATAGGTTTAGCAATAAGGGTTTTTTTTATACAGCAAAGATTCAGAATTAACATAGTTTAAATTAACTTAGCTTAGTTAACCAAAATATTAATAAGAACTATAGATTAATGCTCTCACTCTTAGTGATCGACACCTTCCTTACCAACAAAACTACATCTGATCGGGTACACTTCCCGTTAAAGTGTTGTTTTAGGTAAATCGGCAAACTATAAATGTAAAACTTGATAACTAAAAATAACAACCTACATGACGACACATCGGGTTTTTGGTGCCGCTGTTGGGGAGTAAAGTTGTTTAATCTTTATTTTTATTAATATTTTGGTTTTAACTGTAGATTAATTTAACCTTAGATTAATTTAACTCCTATGATTAGTGTAAGATAAATTAGTGTAAAATTATGTGTATTTGTTTTTAATTTTTTGCTTGTTTGTTTGTTTGTTTGTCTTGTTTGTTGTTTGTTTGATTTATTGTTTTCATACACTATCTGGTCGGATAACCTAATACGGCGTATTCACTTGAATTTAGATACTGCGTATCTAAATTTCTTAACCAATACAACATGATACGGCATATTCAAATTAATTGAATACGGCGTATCGATCAACTGATATAACAGCAGAAACAAATTTTTTTCATATTTGAACTTTGAATTTAAATTTCTATATATGCTTTTTTCCAAACTGGTTCTACTGATGATTTTGTGATTGTTTTCAGTAGCAATGACAAAGGTGATGAAGGAAGAGTTCGAGAAACTTGAATTGTTCGAGATCAATGAGAATTTGTTCACTTACGATACACAACTGGGGATATCTTCAAGGAATTAAACAGATTAACAGAATTTAATGACGATTTAATTTACTTGGGTTAATTGATGTTCCTAAACCTACCCCAAGTGTCCGAACCACCAACCAGTAATCCCTAAACATAATGATCCTAGGACAATATGGAATGAAAGCGATAAATAATGAAGATCTGCGAAAATATTTATGCTGAAGGCATGTAAATCACATCAAACAAAAGATTGACTAAGGCTTAATGATGTAACCGATGGAACAATGGTTATACCTCAAATGATGGTGATCATAAGACAAATGGATAAAAAATGTCCAAGAAATCGGTGATTGGTACATGGTTACCAAAGTACTACTAAGCTTTACAATTCAAAGAAACTTGAGATTAAGAGACAAAGAGAAACATACGCATGAGAAATTAATATGGAATACAACCCATCTAATTTGGTTTTTGCTGAATGGCTCGCCTTAAAATTTTACAATCATTTAGAGATGGACTGGTACACCAAAAACGCATTATGGGTTTACTGGATGAGAAGGGACGATGAGGTGATACTTAGCGACGAGGAGGTTTCGGATCTTAAAAAAAATAATGATGAACACGAAATCACTGAAATATTCAGGATAGAAACCAACTTATTCGACTACGAACACCATTGTAGTCACATAAGATCAAAGATTCAATTATCATCCTGCAAAGCATGACCAGGAAATCTTCTTACACACGAAATTTGAAAAGAACTAAGACTTAACAGAAAATTCTACACTGAGAAGCGCGATCTAAACTAAAATGAAGTATGATGAACCAAGGTCCGAAGATGGAGTCCCATATGAAGTATGTGATCATATTTGCGAACCTTTCCGTTTCAAAAATGGGAAAACTAAATGGCCCACCTACAATTAGAATGATGATGGATTCTGTAATGGTAGAGAGTTACAAGGAATGGTTCGAGTCGGTTATATGACATACTTTCAAGACTAAGAATGGTACGATGAGTTAACGAATAGCAGTTTGAAATAGGAAGCCCTAAAGCAGAAAGCTATGTATGAAAAATCATGGGGTGATGCAAGTCAAAGTGTAATAAATTTTTTGCATGGGTTATCTGCAAACCGTGTTTCAGAACCTTCTCGCGAACTTGATTATGAATTGTTGGTAAAGCTTCAACGATTATTGGTGGAAAGTAAACGATCATGAATGCTCTCCATTTATGGAGGGACCACATACGCGGACCATACACGAACTACTACAGTAATGTTCAGGATGAAGTGGAACAAGAAGATAATGAAAGGTGTAAATTGATCATGAAAAGCAAGTAATCATTTAGATCAAGAAGAACGAGTCATGTGTATATAAAGAACATGAGAATGATGACATTTAAGCAAGAACCAATGATGATGCATGTCATGCTTACCAGGAGATCTTTCGCAACAAGGACAAAAAATGGTTGGTGACAAGGGCGGACTGAAGAGCTGAAGAAAAGTCTAACTTAAAGACTTTGCTAAAAAGAAAGTGCTTCCCGAGAGACAACCCGAGCTATTTTTAATTTATTTTATCGAGTCTGTCTTCCCAGACATTAATACGGCGTATCCGCTTCATACTAATCCGATTACACGTATTGAATAGCGAGCAGAGATTATCAGTCCTTTATTTTTACATGCATTTAAACATTATTGTTAGATTTTAGGATAAGGCGTACTCATACACATGATACGGCCTATCTGAAAAATCGAACCCCCCTTCCATATAATTTTGATATTTTTATAGGTTTCTGCATAGCCGTATACTAGGTTTTTTGATACGTATTGTGCTATCTCTGTACAGGTTTGTTTTATTTTTATTATTACCCGTAGGATACCTCTGAGATATTGATGCATAAGTTTTCTTATATTTTGCACAAGACCTCGCTGGAAAGAAATCAAACATTGTGGAATGTTGGAGGGAATATTCCATTAATCTAGAATCCTATGTTTGTTTGTAAGCCATGCTAGCATCCAGGCTATCTTACAACCACACATTCTTGCTCATAAACTCAACATGGAAGAACTCATACCGAACAAAACATATAAAGGGGGAAATTTCTCGTTCTCAAATTCACACTTTATTTCCCTTTTATTCAATGTTTTAATCTATACAACAAGAACGTTGTTAGAATATTCTAAGTGGGGGATTGAACGGAATTAGAACGATACTATGTCCTATTTTCCAACATAAAATGCTAAATTTATGGCTAAATCATAAAACTAAAATTCAAGCATACTTTTTGTTGAAATTACAGGTTACCTAACCTGCACACATAACCCTTAGTCAGATACATTGCAGGATTACAGCCTTATCCAGTTCAAATGTTTACCTAACTCCTACGAAAATATGAGATCAGTACGGTGATGTCAGTAAGACACTTAAATAACCTGCTTGTATATCTAAATGCGAGACCACAATAATGAGTACTATAATTTATAGAAATGTGAGTAACTTGTATTAAATTGATAAATTTCTAGGATTACACCTAAAAACCTTATATGTTATATTATTAACTAACTACACTGGTTAGTTAACCCCCATATAAACCTTTGTTTACTCTCATTTTAAGAGTAAGATTCCTAGAAAAAACCATAAGAGCCAACCCTTTAGATAACACCCAACTATTTGTTTTCGTACACTTAACCTACGCCTGTCCAGATTAAGTCCATATATCATTGTCTAGTTACTTTTAGTGTAAAGTATGTTGTGTCCTTGTGTCATGTTCTATCTCTGTATTGGGAAAAATTGCACATTGCAAATGGGAAGTAAAAAGTAGTCAAACACATGTATTTTACTACCATCACAAATATTGGTACACCCAGAAGAACGTAGAAGAGTTATGGAAGAAAAATCTGGAGCTATTATAATCATCCATTACTGTGAAATTACACGAGATTCGTAGTATATTGAGTTTTAAAAAATCGAAAAAAATTAGCAAATCGCTGCAAAAAAAAGAGAGGAGCAAATTTTTGAAGATCCTCGGTTTCTTAAGTAACAACTCCATGATAATTTGATTTGAAAGGAGATCAATTTTGCTCTTGATACGTGATTATATAATCAACCTGTAATAGATTTTGTATAAAGTTTAATATTGCCCTTATTTTGTAAAAGTAGTAAAGTACGGGAGTAAATTGGGAGTTGACTGTTTATGAACGCCACTTGGTTTGTTGATTTATTATCAAGACTGTGTGTATATAGTTCCGAGTCTTTATCGAAATGGGAAACTGGTCAGGAAAGTATCTAGCAACTTGTGCCTTATTTGTTTGGACTTAGTCTATTTTGTTTTGTAAATTTTTAATTAACAACAATTATTTCCCTTTCCTAATATCTAACCCTTAGGTTTTCATCGAATGAGATTCGAGAAATCACATATGTCTATTCCGGTCGTTTCGGCCATGTATGTGTGTCCGCCTTGGTTGTGAAAGATAGAAGATCCATACCCATATAGCACTTTTTGTGTCCGAAACCTTGTCTTACTCGAGTGAGGAATTGAAATGGCAACATGTATGTCTATTCCATTGTTATGGATGGTAACAGCGGTTTGTCACCCTTTGCTGATTATGACTTTTTGGTAAAGAGACTACTAGTGTTTATTCTTTAGCTTATTCGAGTTAAGGTTTGAATGTAGTCATATGTGTCTATCCCATCATTATGGGTGTGTGTGTATGGTCTTTGTCACCTTTTCTAGAATATTGGTATCAGTAAGATTAGAAAAAGTGATTAAACCCCTTAAGCCTTTTAAAAACCCAATTTACCTTTATAAACTTGTTACTCCTTAACTCTAGTGGTAAAGATGTGTATCCTTGCCAAGCCTATGATAGAATACTCGTCACGACCGAGCAATTGAGCGAATTAGTTACATGTTACCACATAGATTAGTTGAGTGATTTCAATGTTGTAAAATCGTAGAGGGGGGGGGGGTGAATACATTTCCTTTATAAACTTAAGACTTTTGTATCAAACAACCAATCAAGTTTATACTATAACAACTATACTAAATAAAATCAAACAAAGCATATTATCACAACACAATATACAACACAAACATAGATGCAGTGCAAACATAAATATAACGCGGTGTTAAAAATCAAATTATCAAATGTAAAGCGATAAGTCAAAAGAAAGCGCAAACTCAGATACGATGAATTATAGTGGTTCGGCTACGAGCCCTCTTCGCCCAGCTGCTCCACTCCCTACAGTACCCAACTCGAGAGTTACTTCACTATATCAAGATATAACCTTTCACGGCAGAAGAAAACATCATACACACGTCGCTACACTTTATCGGTACTAAGCTTAACACATACCGATCCTCACCTTCTGATGGTAAACGCAACTAACTCACTTACACTTTTATCTGGTACTAAACTAACACACACAGTCCTACTTACCGGCGTGGTAGAACCAACCTAACATCACTTACACTTTATCATGTACTAAGCTAAATATCGAGTCCTTCTTCGGATACAACTAAACCTGTTATGTTTTATGGCCCAAAATAACAAACCTTGTGTTTATGGCCTAAATACATAAACCATCTAACATCTAGTTTGTTGTATAATGATTGATACACAAATGTGTATACATGATAGATCCAGCGACATAATTGATCTCAATGGATGTAAAAGACCTAATCGTAAAACATCAAGTATCACTAAGCAATGAGTGTTATTGACGAGAAGATGACAAGACTCTTGGCTTGTTTGTGATATGATCACTTCTCTTATATTAGAGTAGATAGTGGTGATCATGATGATGCAGCAAGAAATCTTATATAGTGCTTGCTTGACTGGCATGATCAACTGAATCATGCTTGCAACAAATAAACGTTGTAGAATGCAAATTTATTGATCAAGTGTTATTCTGGGGTCTTGATGGATATGATTAAATTGTGTTTTGTACATTATAAACACTTTTTATACTGATCCTAAATGTGTGTAATAATGTGGGAGAAAGGTTGTGAAAAGAGTTAGTCAAGAGATAAGCAAATGGGTGCTATTTATAGAAAACCTAAATCTTGGCCGTCATGGATCCACGGATCCAGTTATGGTTAATCCGTGTATTATGGTGGATCGTGAGTTGTGCAGACTCAAAAAAACTAGTTGTAATTTTTGTTCTTTTAGTTATCCACAATCTTAACAAAATTTTTCTTAATTGTACTTAAATTATATTTAATACAAGCTTTCTAGAATCAAAATATATCTTAACTTAATATGGAAATATTTAGTAGATTTGGTTCTATAATTAGAAGATTTATTGCATAAATAGCTAGACAGAGATTCCAATTAGTTTAGTTCCTTATTTATCTATTAATTTGTCCTATTATCTAAGTGGAAAGATATGTTTTGATCTTCTAAGATTTATTTCTAAAATGGAAGATCTTGTCTAGTTAAGCTGGTAATTAATATTGTCCTATTGTCTAATGTGATTAATTACTTGTTAATCATTTACCAACTGTTTTTTTTCTCAATGGAGTTTATCATAATGCAACTTAACAAACATATTCATACCTTTTGTTGAAGCATGAGTAGACTCGAGACGTCGAGAAGTGTTGATGAATGTATGCGTTGATGAGTTGTGATCACGCGTAAGTTGCACATTTTACGTTATGTATTACAAGTTACTAGTTTGTCATTATTAAAAACAAAGGACTTGTTTAGTTTAAATATCGTAATATTTGCACTAACAATCTCCCCTTTTTTGAAGATGACAAATATGCAAATTTGTAACATAGTAAAATTTAAAAGTTACTCGTTTACACTTTCATTCTCCCCCTTTTATCGAAACCAAAAGGTGTATGCTTCAATCCTCCTCCGTCTACACTCTTCCATCCCCGTTGTCCTAAAAGGGAGTGTCCTTGGAGTTAAATTTTGTTTTTCCCCAGAAAGACGAGCTTGCATCATCCCTAGTGAAGTTATACTTCAATCTTCATCTTCTAAGCAACTTTGAAGTATCCACATTGATGTTCTTGAGCTCCCCCTAGCTCGTGGCACTCCTATGATTATTGACCTTGGTTGCTAACGAATCCATGGATCAAATTTCTTACAAAGACTTAACAAAAAATGTTAGTGCAAAATTAGATTCTCGGTTAGACGAGTATATGCAACTAAATGTATACAAGATGCACTCTTTAAGTGCGTGTCAAAATCTCCCCCTTGTTTGGGACACCAAGGTATTGAGTTATGGAAGTGTACTCTACCGCTCAAAGTTAGTACGACAAGTTAGCACAATATACATAATATTACGATGATAGCTATGTATGAAGATAAGAAAATAATATGAGAATAGTGTTTTTAAACAAGCGATTTACAAAAACCCATATAGTACTCAATATAAACATATCTAATCAAAGATAAGTCAAAAAAGATAAAAAAAAATCATAAATTTTGAATTTTTGGCGCCTAGACAGGAGAGCACGGGATCCACCAAAAACAAACCGTAGGATCTACCATCGGGTTGAATCCGTGATGTCGCATTTCCAACAAAAATGACCAGAACTGCAATTTTGCGCGCACCCAAAAAAAACTCAAAACACTTAGCATGTAAACACTTAAATCATGGACAATAGCAAGTAAGAGTCCTAAAAGGGTAGCAAACCAATTCATAACGATATTAAAACAACTCATGCAAGTAGTCAAAAGATCATAATACAATCTCACCTACAAGATAGCAAAAATACATACGTAGTAATATACTATCGGGGACATGATAATAGCATGGTCGTTAGGTATGGATACTCTAACGTATGACACCATTCAAGAAATGTTGGATACTGAAACTATATGCAATCTTATTAAAAGAATAAAAACCTAGATAAAAAAGAACCAAACACGTGTTCGATGACTAATGACTCAATTGACACCAAATTAGATATCCAACTTTAATAACACTGTGAAACATTAATTCGTTTACATAGTTCTATGACACATGTTGTTAGTAGACAGAACGACTTCATCCAAGATGTCCATTTCGAGATAAAGGAGTACTAATCGTTTTTAGAACAGACATGTTCCTTAAGAAATTAATTATCTTCCAAAGAGACTTAATGATTTTGACTTCAGATAAACTTCGTCAAGGGTGTTGTAGCTTGATGAGATTATCCTCAAATCTCCTCAAGGTTGTTGTAAGCACTATCTGTTAACGTTTCAGGTGTGAGGTGTTTCTATGGAAAAATCTTTTGTAAGACTTTAGGTCAAACTAAATGTTGAAGATAAGGATGATTTGTTAAGAAGACATACTTCAAGTATGTTCTTAGAAGAAAGAAAAATAATAATTATTATAAAATGATTATTATGACATATAAAAGTAAAATGATGTCAATAATATTTTAACACGCCATATCAAAAATATATACTCGAAAGTAGTTATATTATGATAAGAATAAATAGGGAAAAATGATATGCACCTAGAAGTAAATAAAAACAATTCCATATAATGGAAAGTGGTAAAGGATGAACGAGAACGAAGAGGGAAGGTGTTGAGATAAGGTTGATAAGGATGGTTTAGAGTAATATATTATTTGCACTAACGATGACACGAGTGATTGGGTTGCATATGTTTGGTTGTCAATGTTGACGAACAAAGGTGGATGTGTGAGTCGAGGTGGTAGTTCTTTCATAGTGAAAGAAAAATGAAAGCCACAACAATGTGGTGACTCAATAACACTTGAAGATTGAATATCTTCTTTATGTTCTTCACTTGCTAGTAAGTGGAAACAAACTACAAGACTCAATTTGGAAAAAAATGAAGTACACTTGCAATGGTTAATGTATAAGTGTGGAGTGTTTCTTGAGGCAGATATTTTCTTTGGTACGGGAGTTTGAAAGTAAGGACCAATATTTTGGTGCGAGGAGATGAACAAGTTGGTGAAATGTTCTTGATGTCAAGATTGTGTAGGGATACATTTTGAGTATGATTTTTGTAAGGATAAAGGTTGTTGAACTAACTATTACTATCAAGAGTAAAGTATAGTTGTTAGGTTTGAGTGTATGGAGTCTGAAGTGTTTCTTATGAGGTTTTGGGTATAGTAAATGTAGTCATCATTAATCTAAGAGTGAAGTCTAGTGATAGGTTTGTGTATCAGCATTGATATATGGTCGAAGGTTCATCTTTCACAATCAAGAGTGAAGTATACTTGCAAGGTTTTATGTTAAAGTATTGATGGTTCACAAACAATCTATTGCCACAAGAGTGGAAATATAGTTGTAAGGTTTGAAGTGTTTGGTAGACAATGTTCTTGTAAGTTGACTTAAAGGTTGAAGGTTCACTAAATGAGGATATCAAAAGAGTAAGTGTGTTCTTGTTCTTGAGGAGGTATTGATCAACTAGTGCGAATCAGGATAAGTGATTAGAACCAATGTGGTATATGTGAACGGAGGTGTACATGTGTGTTTAGAAATAAAAGTTGAGTGATCTTGTGAGTCGGTTTCTAGCGAATAAGAATCATATTTGTGAATTCTTGAGATTATGTGAGCTTGGATTTACTAGCTTGTTTCGGGTTAGGAGACAAGAACCAAAACGGTTTTTCTGTGACGGGTGTACTTGGTTGGAAAAAGAAACAAGTGTTCAATGGAAAAAGAAATTAGTTGTTTTTGTTTGATGATGGTATTAGTCCCTAATAGTGCGAAGGTTCAGGAAATGCGGTTAAGATCTTGCACCATTTGGTATATGTGTGAACGAGTGTACATGTGTTGGAAAATGCAATGATCCGTAGGTAAAGCATTTGTTGAATCGGCTTATCTAGGGGAATAAGAATCACATTTGTGAGTTTTTAAGAATATTTTGGGTGAAAGACTATAATGTTAACGAGTGTGTTATCCCTCGCGCACATCCACCATACGTGTCGAATAACACTAAACTAACTAAAGAAAAAACAACGATGACGAAAGCGATAAGTCATGACAATGTCCAAAAGAGTGATGGTTTAGCGTACGAAGATCAACGACCATGAAGTAACTAGAGCTCCTTATACAACATTGCAAATTTTCATGAGGACAATCACATGATGAGGTGTATGGCATGGTTTTCTTAAAGGCGTGGTAGCGGGCAAATCAGGGAGAGAAAAATATAGCCATCTATCAGTTGGTACGTGGCTTGATTGAGAGTTTTATGTGTAATCATGAATTCAGATAGATGAAAATGGAGTGATCTCATAGAACCACGGTTGGATCTATAGTAACACGAACGAGCGGGGAAATAGTTACAATAGGAGTTTTGAGTATTTAACTAGATTAGACGACGAGGGACGGAAAACGATGCGTTTCGCGAAGACATAGAAATCAAGTGACAAAATAATATAAAGATCAAAAGTGATCACAAAATAAAATCCTAAGGATTCAAGATCGATGAATAGCATGTGTAACTCGATACAAATTTTAAGTGACACGAGACCAATACCCTAATCTCAAAAGATACCAAGTCACTTAAGTGTAATAAATATAACAATCAAATAGATTGAGATGTAAATACGACCTATGGGACGTCTATATGTTTACATCAGATAGACGGACCTCAATGATATGCAGTGTGGGGTGCATAAGAGAAACACATAATCATATAAAGCTCACAGCCAAAATAATGATTACAGTCACACTCAAATAATAAATCATACAAAACATGTTACCATCTTAGCATTTAATCACAACTGTATCATGAAATATAAACATCTAGATATTAATCCGGGTATTGCTTAACCAAACAACAAAGCCATTTACAACAATACACTTATGCCATTCAACAGCATAAGCAATGTAACATTATTTATCAAATAGCATAAAGAAAATATAATCATATCTCACGAGAACAAGTTAACATTTTGAATTCACAAAATAAATATGTTCATAGGTGCAAGTCTAGTATCAGATCTCGACTAAAGACAGATCCAATTACTAATTTGAGTCAAATAAGCACTCTTAACACGGAAAATACACAGTTCATTTATGTAAACATAACAATAGGAGCATATTTATAAATCAGCCAATAATCAAGTTATTAGAATGAATATTGAGACTACCGGTGGCGGCACAGTGGTGCGCTCATGAGGCTAAACACGGCCATTTTTATGGGTTAAACCATGAACCTAACTTCCTTTCTAGAAGCAATTCAACCGTTAGGTTAAATTAAATTTCTAGTGCAATAGATTCTCCAGTAGTCATTCCCACTTTAGAATAAAATAGAATTCCTGCATTTTCCACATAAGAGTACAAAGATAGAAATTTATATGTCCACTAATACTTTGCCTAAGAGTCGGACCACTAATATGATTTCAATTCTGTTCTTATAATCCTAATCTCATTAACGTGTGCGCAAACTAGGGGGTAAATAAGAGAGCAAGTCAAACTCTCGTAAGTCTTAAACAAGATTGATTCTTCCTAGGACTTAGAGGTATACTAAGTGTGACAAGGGGGAGTGTGCTAGCATTAAAGCGTCTAAGAATGCACCATTGATATCTCTTTGAAAGTATATCTTATTAAGGTTATTTACCTCAATAAATAGTGTGAATTTATCAATTATAAGAAATTATATGTACGTAAAGTGTGAAAGTTACATTTTATCTTAGACCTTAGACAAATACAAAATGATAACCTGAAGATATTCAATTTTATGAACCATGGACGGATCTACCTAAATCAAGGACGGATCTCCTTATGGAGGATCCGTAGGTCGCACAATTGTCTGAAAACTGACAGAACATGATTTCCCATTATTTGGGCGATGGTGTTAACTTTTAGTAATGGGAGAAGCTTATATATGTTATAAGTGTTCTTGTTTGAAAACCCTTTTTTTTTTTTCAGATTCGACGTCCAATTTTGAGTGTAACGAGAAAGTTATCAAAATTTCCCGATTGAATTCCAACATGTTAATTCTACTAGGAGTGTGGTTAGTGCTTTTAGTATATTTTTTGACCATTGCGTAATAACACAAGCATTATGAACATTAGACGTAACAAACGCATTGAGTCCAATACAAGTGGTTGAAATACTAGATCATCTATGTCGACGATTATTCTTTTACGTCTTAACAGATTGATCTTCGTATTCATCGTAATCACTAAAAATATTAAACAGCAGACTCGTAAAATATCTCTGTCGCATTGTCATTGATATTTCCATTATCTAGATAAATTATAATCTCGACTCCATGTTCATATTTCGAATATTTGTAAGTGGATAGAATAAGGAGATTAATTATCGTTTGAATAATAAGTCATCTTTCTATTCTAAGTCCACTTACAGAATCACTTATTAGACAAAAAAGCAAACAACAAAATGGTTTTATAGAATATTTTTTCCATAATTTCCTAATTCTAATCTTAGATAATTGAATAGTTCTCGGTTTAAATACTAGTTTAAAAATAAAAATTTTGCTTATTTGGTATAGAGGGAAAAGGTTATAACGAAAAAGTAATTTTAAGTCTTGATTCGTGCTTTTGAATTGTATGATCAAAGTTACATATGTTGTGTGTTTGCTCATGTTTGGTTTTTCGGAAACGACAACTTTACTAAATGCATTGCAAGGTAAATTAATCGAATATCTCGGACGAAACATTCAAGTTGTCAATCCTACTTTGACGTGCATTTTATACATGTTATTATTAATCATTAGGAACACACCTATAGACCTGTAGACTCAATATAACATCATTATCACAAGTTGTAGTTTAAGAACGATGTAAATTCTTTTACGTCTTGGAAAGTGATAACATTATTTCATATCATACCTAGCGATGTGATTGATATGCAGATTCGAGATAATATCTTTGTTGTAATTTTGATATAATCTTAACTTAGACAAGTAATGAAGTTGATTTCATATCCAAACTCAAAACCAATAATGAATCCGATTTCATATCCAAACTCAAAAACTTGGCAATTAGATTCGAAATATGATATCAATCATAATTTGAATAATGAATCGATATATATCTAAAGTCTTTCTTGACACTCACAAATAGTCTTTTAAAAGAAAAGAAATAAAGATTTTCCTAATATGTTCCATTAAGACTAAGACTAGTCTTAAGTGTGAGATCATTTAAAATGATGAGTTTATTTGTTTCTTTGGGATTGTCATATATTTTATATGTATAGTTTTGACTTTTAAAGAGTAAAAAAATTATCCTAATCATTTTTAAGCATTACGAATCATTTTCGAGATTATTACATATTTATATAATATTTTCAAGCTTTTGACTAAAGTGAATGTTTTCATTTCAAGTAAATGTTAATGTGAAAATTTATGCGAAGATAAAACAACAAATTGAAAGTATTTTCTTACTAAGAAAGTTAAGCTTTTCAATTTAGGACTTTCAAATATTTTATCTCTCAAATCCTATGTTCATTTTAATCCAAATATCTATTAGATGTGATGGTGAATTAGACTAATGCAAGCACAAACTAAGTTCAAAACATATTTTCTATTTCTTACATATTAATGTGTTATTATGATATTTTCTCTTGTTTAGACAACCTATGTTTAAACAAGATAATAGAATGACATGTCCTAGAGACTTTGTTGAGACTTTGTTGAGACTTTGATTAAATGAAAGTGTTGAATATACGGTGGTGACACATTTTATCACTTGAACTAGTAACACGATAATCGTGCAAGACAATATTTTTAAAAGGTGTGACAACCTTGTTTAGCTCTCAATCCTAAGTGTGTTACCACAAATAATAAGATTTACAAGATGTTGATATAACATTTGTAAACATAGTGATCTATACCTATATGCAATGCAAAATTAATTTCACAACTTAGTCCAAAAGATCTACCATAAGATCAGTTGAAGCATAGACATGAAAACTAATAACTAACGTGCATGATGAAATTAAGCAAATTAACTAAGAAGCTAAACTACAAATGCAATAAGCATATCAAATATTGACTAACAATATTAAGATGCAAAGTAGAACAAATAATCATTTAGCATAACACACAAAAATACTACACTTCGTTTTGTGTATTAAATATAACAATGTATACATAGCTTGATTTTGTTTGTAAATAAATTAGTTTCTGACCCATTAGTAAATTCGAAAAAGATATTTACTTTTCAATGATAAAATACACCAACTTTAATTAGGATACCAACTAGAAGTGCCCGACTCGAAAAGAAAAGTTAAAATCAACTTTTTACGCTAAAATAGAATTTTAGTTTTGTACACCCTATGGAATTTGGCTTATTTGACTAACTTAAAATTTGAATTAGTAATTGAGACCAATTCCATTGAAAAATACACTCAAAATCCTTCAGTTTTGGTTTTTGAATCATCGAAATCCGACGCATGGTTGATTTTCTACGAATTTTTAAAGTTTGACAAAAACTGAAAATGCCACCGACGAATCTCATGGACGGATCCACTTTTGGTGGATCTGTGGATCCGTGAAGAGGTGAAATTTTGGCAGAATCGTTTATCTCACTTTTAGACACATTATTCCCTTTGTTTGGGATTCTTCAAGAGACCTTCAAGCTATTATAACACATTATAGTTAACACCAAAAGTTATAAGTACTAAACAAAGAACTTTTAATATTATGTGTCGCTTTATGGGAAATTTGATACATGGACCGTGCTCTATTTTAAAAACTATTTGTTTTAAAAACTAGAGCGACCTGACTCTGATACCAATTGTGGAATCGTAGACGGTGGGGGTGAATACGTTTCCATTATAAACTTAAAACTTTTGTATGAAATAACCAATCAAGTTTTACGTCATATGAAAGATGTTCATAATAGTTCTACTAGAACAACTATACTAAAGAACATCAAACAAAGCATATTACCACAACACAATATATAACACAAACATAGATGAAATGCAAATATAAATATAAAGCGATAAAGGCAAATATAAATGTAAAGCAATAAGTAAAAGAAAGCGCAAACCGAACACGATGATTTATAGTGGTTCGGCTACGAAGCTCATCTTCGTCCTACTCCACTCCTCGAGTACCCAACTCGAGAGTTGCTTCATTAAATCAACAAGCTCCTTTTAGGTGGAGAAAACCACACAACGTCGCTTACACATTATCCGGTACTAAGCTAAATATTGAGTCCTACTTCAAGGTAGAACCAACCTATACACTACGTAGCACATCACAACCTAGTATCGCTTACACTTTATCCGGTACTAAGCTAAATACCAAGTCCTTCTTCGGTTACAAGCAAACCCGTTATGTTTTGTGGCCCTACATAACAAACCTTGTGTTTTATGGCCTAAAGACATAAACCATCTAAAATCTAGTTTGTTGAAAATGAATAATACACAAATGTGTATATTGATGATCCAAGACATAAGTGTCAATTAGATGTAAAAGCCGAATCTAAAACATCAAGATCACTAAGCATGATGTTGTTGATGAAGATGACAAGTCTCTTGACTTGTTGTGACAGATCTTCATATATGTAGTAGTGGTGGATGAGGATGGCAAGATCTCTAAGCTTGCTTGAGTGGATGATCATGTGAAATCATGCTTGCAACAAATGAAGGTTAGAAGCATTATGATCATGGGTTAGTGGGGTTTGAAAGACATGAGAATGTGTTTGTAAGACTAGAGAGAAAATAATGAAAAAGCCCATACGCCTCTAAACTATACATAGTTGCCTATTCTAGTCCTCGCGTATGTGACTATGATAAACTATGGTAATTCTGTAATGTCGTCATGTAAAAGTGAATTCCCAACACATTATATCTAAGGGTGAACCTTACATTTTGCAAGTGGCAAATGAAATATTTTGTTCTAAGGCTTATTTTCCCCCTACACTTAAGTTGAACATTGTCCCCAATGTTCTATAGAAGTACCCGTAAAAATGAATTACAAGTTTCTAGTAAGTTTACAATTATTGCTATCCGTTTGATTTTTTGGTCCGACCTAGATTATGACTAGATTCATTACTTAAATTGGGTTTACAAAATCTTATTAAAATCTACCTAATTGTTACCTTAATTAATAGTTAAGTAAAGCTTCTAGATGGTTAATCTTTTTTAATCATAAGAATGGAAAGATTTGAAAGATATAAAAATATCTTATAAGATTTGTTTCCATAAATGGTTAATCTTATTTTGTCATATTATCTAAATTATAATTAATTAGTAGTTAAATAAAATTACAATGACATTTTGCATTTATTTATGGTAGAATATATTTAATGACTTAAAATGTATTTTAACATTCTTCTTAATGGTTTGTTAAATAGGTTGATCATAATGCAAACATAACAAACATATTCGTACCTTTTGTTGAAGCATGAGTGGACTCGAGACGTCGAGAGGTGTTGATGTATGTATGCGTTGTTTGAAATGTGGTCACGCGTTATCTAGCACATTTTACTTTTGTATTACACAAGTTACTCTGTATGTCCATTATTATATCCCAACGGACTTTGTGTAGTTTAAATATCGTAAATATTTGCACTAACATCATCACTAGTTAATATATTTGACCAATTTAGATTGTATAAGACATCTTTAGTTTACTATTTTGTATGATAAATTTATAATCTCATATAATAACAAGAGCTAATAAGGTGTTGTTGACCCTTAAAAAGTCTTTTGAGCATATTATTACATTGTTTCGGTGAATTAACAAGTATAGCATCACTTTTTGAAACTAGAATTTTTTTGGAAAGTTTATACATGTGAAAAATTGATTCATCAATTGATTGTACTTAATCAAATAATAAAATATAAAAAGATTTACGTATAACTTATCTGGCATATTATATAATGTTAACCATTTCAGTACAGTTTCTTGGGCAGAAGAAAAGAATTTCAAAGATAAAGTTAATTATAAGTTATCAACGATCTAAAGTTGTCACAAAGGTTTATATTTATTGGACTCAATTTATTAAAATGAAAATGAAAAATTATACTATATTGATTTTGAAAAAACTAATCATAGATTTCACATAAAAACTTGAAGAAGTAAAATTTATATAATAACGATTTTTAGGCAGATAACTTGATTAAAATGCCCCGTTATTAAGATTTCCGATTTTAAGCCTCGAGGAATTGAGGACACCATTGATGTCATATTTACTTTAGAGCATTATTTGAGAATGACGATTGAAAGGTGCGGCACATTTCTTTTTTCTTTCATAACTATTAAAATTAATCAATTAACAACTTCTTTTCTCATTCATGTTATAGATACCTAGAACCCTACATATTTTAAAAATCATTTTATTCAGTAAAAACAACACATTTCATCATTCTTCGTTTTAAAGTCTCCTAAAAAATATTGCGGGTATTCCCGTTTAAGTCTAAATTATTTTCGAAGAGTCTCCCCAAAATGTAGTCTGTCGATTACTCCCTCTGGGAGCCCGACGTAGTATCGTATATTTTTTTCGTTTGCAAGTTGGTTTGTCGGGCTGGAGAAGTGGTTCTCGGATCATCTCAAATATATGGTAAAATCTTGTGTCATTTATAGGGTAAACGGGTTGCCGCATTCCCACTTTGAGGGGTGTTTTTACATGATTTACAGCCTCCTCTTGAGTAAACGAATTTTCTTTTCTTTCCCTCGTTCAGTTATGTAGTCATTCAACAGTTCAAAGATCATACCTTGTTTTCACCCTTCTGACTCATTGTGTTAAAGGTATGCATGTAGAGTTGAAACTTTTGGAACTACTCCGTTTAACGTTGACCACTTCTCCTGTCAACATATCTTTAGTACGTTTGTTGTGTAGTGAAGATTTGTTAAACTCGCCAAGAACCAGAACCAAAAATTATGGCTCACTTGGTCATTTCTGATTTGTGATCCGTAAAAATAGCACCTTGACACTGGCTAATAATAGTTACTCTTGGGGCATCCTCAAGTGTTTTATCTTTGAGAATCTATCGGTTGTTGTGGTGGTTGTGGCGAATGGTTACCTTTTTAGGGTCTTATGTCTTTCTTCGTGCTTTTCTTCGTGGGTTTCTTTGTGCTCTTGTTTGATTGTGGTTGTGGTGGTGGTTGAAGATTTGAGTTTTGCGGACAAAAGGTGTAGTGGGATTTGAGAAATGATGAGTTTGGATGTTGCTCGACATCCCAATAATATTATTGATTAAAAAGCATCATGTGTATGTTGTGACATTTTATGATTTAATATTAGAAATTAAGTAGAAATGACAAAAGAAAGATTTGTTGTGTTGTATAAATATGGTATAAGGGGTTTATGTCTTGTGTGTAAAAAATAAAGGCAGTATACTTGTCATTTTTTAAGAACGTAACCGTTGCTGTCTGAAACGGTCTAAAATAAATGCAATTTTCTTCATTTGCGCGGGTAGCCAAATCTTGAAATCAATGCCTTAGCGTCTAAGGAGGCCGATGTGGTCGCTTGAAGTTAAAGTTGAGGCAGTTGGGTTTGACGTGGTCTCTCGTGACCACACCTAAAGGGCTCTAATGTCTATCAAAACTGGGGATGGCAATAAGACCCGAACTTGATGAGATAATCCAAACCCGATCATTTTTGGTCGGGGTGGATAATGCTTATCAGGTACGAGGCGGGGTTTTCGGGGCATTAAACAAGGATTTCTATCGGCGTTCGAGACAGATTGTGGGCCACAACACATCCGCTTCAACCCGCCCCGTCACGTGAAACAATATATATATTACCAATAGAATCTGATTATATTCGTATAGTGTTATGTTAGTATTTACGTTATATAAAGCGGGACACTCAAACTTTTTTCAGTCTTTTTATCTTTTTAGATTACAAAATTGTGATTTATAAAGACTTTTTTATGTCGTATTTTAAAAATAAGTTTTTGTTTTTTAAAAGGATGCTGGTTTATATTAACTTTATGTTTTACTTTTGTTTGAACGTTATTTCATAATAGTACTTATGGTAAGTGTGTTTTTTATACTTAACCTCTTATTTTTTATGGTGTAAAAATAATATAGATCGGACACAAGTGTATTTTGGTGAGCATTGCCGCCTGAAATGACGCTCTGTTAAGATCCTTAACGGAGATCGAGCCGTGGTTTTGCTAATATGAAGACTAAACATAACACACAAAATGGTCCAAATTATGCAAGGTCTTTTATCTTTTGTTTGATTTCGTAACTATCTCTTGATATGCTATTCTTTGGGCTTACTTTCTTGACCCATGAAAAATGGGTTTTCTACTATTCTTTAATGTACATTTCTAAATATCTCATAACTATTTTGCGTCATTATATTAGTTGTTATTAATTTATCGTTTTTCATAAGTAAGATGTGTAACAGCAAAATATTTACTCTTATATCAGTGGTACTCCACATTTGAGAATGAGTAAAGAAAGATAGTAGCGCTTTCGACCTAGTCTCGAGCCAAATTATACTGTCGCTACTTATTCAAACTATTCCTTTCCTAAATTGTCGTCGTTGAATTAAAATAAAAGGTTTGAACCAGTCCATACCGTTATCTAACCAAACACGTATCAAATCTTACTATATCGAAAACAAATTTTTTTATAAATAGAGATGATATGTTTTTTTAACTTTGATCACTTGTAATGTTTTCAACGAGTACTGGGAAAATAGTCTCATGAAAGAGAACCACTATAAAAAACGTAAAGCCACGAGTGTGTCTAATAGCATATGAGAGTTTTAGCAGCTCGTATGACCATAACAGACCAAAAAGGCAAAAATCCCCCAACATACTTTGCCTCGAGAGTCAATCTCCAGACAACCATTAGCTAAAGTCATGATAAGCTTCGCTTAGAGATCAATCTTCATGCAATAACCAACATAACACTATGTTCGCCCAGACATAATATTGCCACACGTAAACACCTCATTGCCATAGAGGTAATGTGGCGGGTATATCGCTATGACATCGTAGAAGATTCTAATGATACCAAGACCCCATAATATCATGCCACGTGCCATTTTTCTCTACTACACTGGGAGTATCAAACGCTGGGTCTCTGTAGGTTTGTACAATTAAGGGTAGTTTGGCACGCGGGCTTATGAGCACTTAGACTTTTTACATTAAGTCGGTTTATAAAATAAGTTGTTTGTCACACAGAATTATGAATGACTTATAAGTCATAAAGTCCTTATAAGCTTAGCCTCATAAATGGGCTAAAAACTTTAGACATGGGCTTTTGAACCGTAAATTACGTATTTTGTCAACAAAAATATCTTGCATATACCAAAAATCATTTAATTATGTTTTTTTAGTAATTTTGCAATAATAAGCATAAGTTTATGCTAATTTGCCAAACAAGTTTTTTCATACAAACTTTAATTCGACTTAATAATATATGCTTCTAGGCCCTGATAAAACGTAAAACGGTGTCGAAGCAAAATTATGTATTTTCCCGTGCGATGTATAATTACTTTAGGAAAAGGTAATTAATTAAACTTCACTGGTTGTGGTATCCAACGAACGAGGATCTTGATTTTGAGATTACGTCGATGTTTACGTTTGAGCTTGATTATCTTTTGTTGTTTTTGGTAATTAACTAACTCAAATAAGAAACTAAATTAATCTAAATAAAAATAAGCCAAAGATCATAGATCTAAACATATATTAAAACGGATATGCTTGTAAAGTGAGGTGTCGGATCTTGAGTGTGAAAGTTAATCTTTTTAATGAACCAATTCGTTAAAATAATTATCTTCTCACAACGGTTGGTTTTTATTGAATACAATTTTTTATCAAGATATTAATTTACTAAATTAATCCTAATAACTCTTACGGCTTTTTGGCCCGTTCGAACTACCCAAAAACACTAATCTAAATAATCCAAAATTATTAATCAATAATCACTTTTTATTTCCACACTTAATTCACCAACTTGGCTCACTTTACCAAGCATAATAGAACTCTCATTAATTATCATAAATAAACAAGATATAACAACATATTCGATTAAGCTAAATGATCTAAAAGATATGTAAGAGGAATATGCTTGCTAAGTGACGTGAAAAGATCCTTAAGTGTGAATTTAACGTCTTTAAAATGACGAATTTCTACCCGTAAAAGAGTTGATTTCTCCACAACGTTGGTGTCACAACTCGCCAGTGGGCGGAAACACGGGATGCGAGCGTACGTTCATTAACCGCACAAGATACAAGATCATACACTTTACAATTTACAAAGAAAAGATTTGGATTTACATTAACTTTACATGTTTGCTTGGTAGTTAAACAATTGCTAACCATCTTGACTTCAAACCCCTTTGGGTTATACATCCTTGGTCTTCCAACATCTTCACTACCTTGTAATTGGACACACCTGAAAATGATACTTGAAAACGTCATACAATATTTTTTTTGGTTTGTTGGTGAGCTCGTAGGTTTAACCTTAAACCAAAAGTTGTGTCCAATTTCTTCCAAAACAGAAAATCAATTGTGTAATTTGACAGGAATATTATGCAAATACAACCATGACTTAGCATCCTCGCTAAATCTCTGTAACACGACCTAGCAACTCCCGCTAGTCAATCACCATATGTTACTTATGCACCTAAAGGGCCTACCAGTTGGGAGCAATAGATTAGGCAGGACCTCACGCTATTAGGGAGGCGTACCCAGCAGCTCCAAACCACACAATATACTGGGATAGGCGTACCCCTCGATCCAAACATTCTATACAACACTATAATATTCACATTGCATTCATAAGCAATTTCTGTCACAAAAACAAAATCACATTTTGCACAGTTCAATTCAAAAAACTTTGAGTATCATTTTCCCCAACGAAAAAAACAGTAAAAAGTGGGGCTACGAGAAAACACACTCAATAGCAAATATGGCAACAGCACAAAATCATCAAATTCAATTCACAAATAATCACAACACAAGCGCACAGCAGTACTCGGCACTCGAACTAGGTCATTAACGACACCTTATTAATATTTGTCACAAAGTTGTTTATTGACAGTGTTCGTTCTTTTCACACACAAGATTCTCATACCGTTACAAAATACCACTTTTTCTTATCAACCAAACCTTTACTTTTTATCTCAAATCGTTATCTTATACGAAAACGTATCTTTACCAAAACCGTTATCTTATAACGAAACCGTTACTCTATTTACCAAAACCGTTATCGCATATACGAAAAACAGTTATATTTTTCCAAAACCGTTATCTCATAAGAACTGTTATCCTTTACCAAAACCGTTATCTCCTAACGAAACGGTGATCTTACATAAACCGTTATCTCATATTATTGTTGTGTGGTTAGAATACTCACACGGACTCCAAAATCATGGGCTAATGCAACATCGACACCAAAAACTCATTAAACATAGCTAAAAATGTTAAATGAACAAACTCGACCCAATGGTCCAAGAAAATATGACGAGAGATAAGTGGGAGTTCGAAGATCAAAAATAAACGAATAGATATTTTTGCAACGTTATTTTATATATATATATATATATAATATTTCATTACTTTCGTCACTTTATCGGGCTTAACGAGGTAAGTATAAAATCTTTATCGTCTTTGTGTGTGCATGTTAAATCGTTTGCCCTTAACCCCTTTTCTTTACAAAATCATTCTTTTTGTCCTTTAGCCGAGTTGTCGCAAAAATAATTTTCCCACATTATTCCAAAATTTCCGACAAAATGTCAAAAAGTTTATACTTTCAACGCGCTTTTCCAAACGTGACTAAATCATTCAGTTTAAATCATTTTCCACTTCCGTGATAATTAAAATCCATAGGTTCATTCTTAGCATTCAAGCCATTTATTTTCCCCTCTTGGGCCTGAAAGCCCCAAGCTAGTCCATTAACTCTTGTTAAGTCTAATATAGCCATTTCAAACTAAATTCGAGTCCAAACGTCCATTTTCTAGTCATTGGGCCTTATGGCCCATTAAGATTTTAAGTTTAACCCGATAATTAAACAAGGTTCATAAAACCTAAAATCCAATATTCATAAATACAAGCCCAATCTAACAAAAAACCCAATATCAATATATATATATTTAAGCCCAAAGTAAACCGAATCCAACAAGCCGAATTTAAATGGGCCGAAGCCCAATAAGCCATAAGCCCAAAATATAGCCAAAACCGAATAAGACAAAGCCCAAAATATATAATCCGAAATTGAATAAGCTTAAGCCAAAATATAAGCCAAAACCGAATAAGCTATAAGCTCAATATATAAGCCGAAACCAATAAGCCAAAGCCCAAAATATATAAGCCGAAACCGAATAAGCTTAAGCCAAAAATATAAGCCAAAACCGAATAAGCTATAAGCTCAATATATAAGTCGAAACTAATAAACTATATGCTCAATACATATCGAAAACTCAATAAGCCATAAGCTCAAAAATAAGTCAAACCATAAGCTCTTCATGAGCATATAAATAAGCTGAGACCAAGTGGGCCGAGCCCACTTCTTGTGTCGGGCCGAGATCAAACCAAACGGACCCCTTTTCTAGCTTATTTTTACGCAAAAATCCCAAAACAAGCTCTAATAAGCACTTTGTCAAAATATTATTTTACCACAAAAACCAAAATATTCAAACTTTCGACCTTTTCCTCTTTCTTTTTGATTTCGACGCACACATACACACCTTTTTACCATTCGTTTCGTTTTCCAAACTCAATTTCACAACGATCAACTTGTACAACTAGTCTTAAGACACCAAAATAAGCATAGAAGTACAACTTAAATTAAATTTAGAAAACTTACAACTTTTGGTGAGTTTGGTTCGATTTCGACGCAAGAGAAAGACCCAAAAACCTTTTTCTATAACCCACGTCTATCTAATATCAACCCACTATCGATATTTCAACCCCGTGTTCTTGGTAATCTTCAAAAATTTAATGTTTCTTGTAGTTTGGTGTTTCGTTCGAATAGAGATAGAGAGAGAGAAGAGAGATTTTTTTGTGTTTTTGATTTCAAAATGATGCATGTATGTGAAGTGGTTAAGGTGGTGGAGGAATATAAGTGTACCATGCATGGAAAACTAAAGCTAAAAAGAAGCCTTGTTGTCCCCTCCTTGTACACGTCCCAAATGGGAATCCTAGGGGGTCTCGGGTTCATCTTTTCGTATCGGGGTCACTTAAAAGCTTAAAGTTTGATGATTTAAAACGTTACCCAAGTTTAGTCAATATTCCCATTGCGTTTAAAATCACTTTTCCACTAATCTAGGTCACTCATACTATTTAGACGTTACTGGCCAGGTCAGGACCGAAAGCACGAATTTTTGTTTAACACTCAACCAAACCATTCTCACAAATGTAAAAACATGTTAAATGTCCAAATAACTTTTGTTAAAATCAACTTGCTCAAAATTTTCACTTTAACGACCGTTACAGTCTTTTACCGAATTTCAAGCACATAACCGTTTTCCTAACAACTTTCAAATCACACACTAATGATTTACGTTTTTTAACCAACGTTTTCAAAGCCATGAATTTAATTTAATAAATAAATAATCTCATTTACACACTTCCAAATCACTTAAACTTATTCCTAATTATAATGTCGTGCCGGTACGTGCTGCGTGACGATTTTCGCGGATCACGAGAAAGCTTCCCGGAATTACTTGAAATACCAACCAAAATACTCCGAAATGGAAAGACGAATCAAAAGTGATTCTCTCCCGAATTTCAAGACTCCTCAAAATCCCGGTTATACCATAACCGTTTACTACGCAAAATAGTCAATTGAAGTCAACTTTTTAGCTTTCATCAGGAAAACTAACAAGATTGAATACGAAATTACAATATTTTATAATACTTAACCCTGAACAAGTTACCAGTTATCACAGTCTAACCCCCTTAAAGGAATTTCTCCATGAAATTCAGCTCAAATATTCAAATCATAACATCGACAGGAAATTCCATTCCTTGACGTATCACATTAAATCAGGAGGGTTTAGTCTTTTCAAGCAAGGTATCTTCTGATTCATCTAAAGACTAAGCCTTTCCATAGTCTAATTCTTACACTTTCTCATGGTTACTCAATGGCTATAATCACAAAATCACAAAATTACAAAAAATCCTCTAAGACCATTCACAAAATCACGATAGTCTTTCCTACTATCTCCTTAGTTTTCACACTTTCTTCTAACTTAGGTCACATAGTCTTAGTTGGGTGTCTGAATACAATCCAGTCCTTGACGTGACGACTACTCTCTCATACTTGGTATCGGCAAATTTTTTATTATTCAACCAACGGGACTAACCTTACAGGGTACATGTCCTACATAATATGACTCACATTCTACTTTCTCAAGAACGTTTACGGTCTTTTACCAATACTCACTCAAAATTCCCAAGTAAACCTTACTTAGTCAAAACACTTCAGGCACTACCTTTCTAGGAAGACCATTTCATTGTTTAGACCTCATCATTATTTGCTTTATGCTTATTCCAAATCAATCCTACTCAACGAGTTCCTTAAATCTCACTTTACTTAGATAGGTCAATATACCTCTCAAAAGCCTACACATGAAAAAGTATGATTAGGTTTCCAATTCGATCACTACAACTCTTTCTAATTGTCCATGTGACCATTCACGGTCTCTCACTTTCCTATTAGTCCTTCTAACGAAACGGTAAAATCGATCAGCTCGAATACATTTCAAGCTTACAGAATACACCAACTACATCGTACACCAATCCTAATAAGGAAATGGGTGTCCGCCCTAACACGAGCGACCAATCGTAATGCAACCACACAAGGTTAACTGTGCTCGCAAGCAATAATCTTATCCATCCAACCGATAATAACACTAAAATACCGCTAATCACAAAAGAATAAATGTCAAACATAATTTCCTTCACTATCATAAAAATGATTCCAATACAAATCATCTAACGATTACTAAGGATTTTTCATAACTACCACTACTAAGATTAAACTTTTCTAGTCATAATACCGACACTAACCGACGCTACTCGATTTAGTGATATACAAAAACTACTAATCCAAACCTCATACATCCTACATATCTCCTCTGAGCTCTTGCCCTCTCCTCATACTATCAACAATCTCAACCAAATCCAACCGCGTACGCCGCTCCTCTACGATCTGTAATTGCAACTCCCGGTTCTCTATCTACGTACCACTAATGGCATGCCACAGAGCTGCTCTCTGTGTATCAGTCTGACCTGCCTACGACTTCAGAGCTAATACTGGTCTCCAAATCGCTCCAAAATTCACTGCAACCGTCTCTTGCTCATGCTCTAGACTCCTAAATCGATATCTCTGGGAGAAGATCTCATCCCTGATTGCTCTTGACCTAGTAAATAACTCCCCTATATCCTTATCATACCTCTTAAACAAAGTAAGTGATAGCTCCCCTAATCATACCATATGATCACGAATCAATCCTCCTTGCATCTCAACTTAGGCTCCTAACTCAGTCAAAAATCCCTCAGCCTCAACCGTAGCGGGTGAAGCTACCGACGATGGAACGGTCAGTGATATCATGAGTGATGAAATAGGAAAGGAACAATAAAAGGTGCTGGAGAAATAGGAAGTGAACCAGATGACCACTTAAGAGATGGTGGTGTCTGTACGAGTGGTGCTGGTGAAGGGTAAGCAGGAATATCAATGTAAGTCCTACCATCCTTTGGGTCTATCCATGTAGTGAGTGTGGGCTGCCTAAATGCCGACACTCTTTCTGGTCCCTCAGGCTCTGTTACAGATCCAGAACCCTAATCTATCTCAAATACACTAGGCATTTGGCCCTCTCTTGATGCTATCTCTCGGCGTCTCAATGCCCCATAACCTAATCCTAGAGGCTCACCCATAGCTGTCTCCATAACTGGGGCTGCCCGTTGCTGACCCTCAGGTATAGCCTCATCCCCTCCTAAACCATGACTCTCAACTCTCATACCGGGACACTCGTCCCCCGCAGCAAGACCCTCGTCCCCTGCAGTAGGACCTTCGTCCCTTGCAGTAGGACCCTCGTTCTCTGCGTCCTCACTCTCACAATCAGAATCTAAAATCTCCTCTACCTCCTCGTCTTCATACTCCTCGTCATCCCCTACTAACTCAGATGAACCTCGAGAATGCTTCCGTGCAGGAAGGTCTGGTGGTGATGATGCTGGTTAACTATCGTAAGAGGGCCTAAACCTCTTACGGAACATTGAATCGGACATAGCTGCCACCTTTGCTATACTGGCAGAGAGGCTAGGTGACAATGCAGACGGAACACACATGGCTATACGTGCGGTCCTACGGAGAGATGGAACCAAAGCGGATGTAGTATGGGTAAGTGGGTGATCAGGTGAAAGTGATGCGGTGGAATCCGTTGACATGGATCTCGCACCAGACGTGTCAGAACCCTCTGACTCCTCAACATGACATGTGGGTCGTGTACTATCAGGGAGTGAAGTGGGTGATGCTACAATGCAGGGTGACTCAGGTGTCTCAGTCTCAAGGTCCTCAAAAGGTTTAGACTCAGTGTCCATCTCAACTAAATAATCCTACCTAATAGCCTCACAAGGATCCTCCGATAATGATACGGGCACTCGGGAGCTCTAAGCTCCATCAGCCTGGGTGGAAATCTTTGGGTCAACAAACACTAGGGTAGACATCCTGTGATAACACGATAAAATGGTATAAGTATTTCATAAAATATCATTATCCAAATTAACAACATCATTATGATTACGTATACAAATCATCATAGCTTTCGAAATTAGACATTCGTAACCGTATATATACATATATATCCTTATATATATATTAGATATTTTGGGAAGAATACGAACATAAATAAACACCGACCAGGTTCGATACCGAACGGGCACAACTGGTCATCACATAAAGCACATAATCCACAAAAGCATATCCTCAATTCATGTCGCTACATGCGACATTTCCACTAAAACTCTCAAGGCAACATGCACTACACTAAGGCAAGCACAGCCAACATCAATCAATCAACATCGCTACCCGCGATAATTTTACCTACATTCTTAAGGCATCACATACTACTACTACTAAGGCAGCATGGCAATCCTAAAATCAATATGATCTCAATCTCGACACTCGCAAGTGTTCTCATCACTTTACATCCTATCATTTTCAGGTGGTCACATTACTCACACATCCCTTCCCTCCTCCAACTTAAACTAACCCCATCATTTAATAGTCCTTCATGAATTAAACATAGTTGATCAGGCTATGCATAATTTAGGAAAATACCATGGACTGCTAGGGCTAGTTGACTTCCGCCATGTTTGAGGTTTTACTAAAAACAAACTTCACTTTGGTTATAGTTATGTTTTTATTTTATTTTATAAAAACCGGCATTCACTATAACCTTGGCTCTTGATACCAATCTGTCACACCCCGCCAGTGGCGAAAACACGAGATGCAACGATACAG
>BQNB010055075.1:0-23599 GCA_026074375.1 Tanacetum coccineum
ATATAATATGGTGTACAAAAAGAAAAGAATGGCTCAACAGGTTGTTCTAGGGGATTTTACTCTAAAAATGAGAGTAATCAAGAGTTACACGGGAGTTAACTAACCAGTGAAGTTAGTTATTTTTACGACATGTAGGCTATTTTGTTTAATCCTAGAAATTTATCAGTTGAACATGTTCTTCTATCTAAATCCATAGTACTAATCATGGCGGTCTCACCAGGCCAAGTTCTAAAGTCCACTACATCACCGGCACACTCATTATTTTGTAGAATTTAGTAGACAGTTGGAAATGGAATAGGCTTAATTCTCACAATATGTATCAAGGGTTATAGTGCACTAGGTAATGTAACTAGTGATTTTTACAAAAGTCATGCTAAAAATTTTAAAATTTTTGACCATTTTTAAGCACTTTGCATGTTATTTTGTAAAAAAAGACAAGTACGTTCTAATTCTCCATCCCCCCACTTAAATTATACAACGTCCTCATTGTATAGATAAAACAATAAATAATAAGGAAGAATAAAATTAGAACGGAAAACTCCCTGATGTTTTGGTCGTGATAATTCTCCATGATGAGTTCTTGAGCAAAAAGTGTGTTGACTAGGGCTTTAACATGCCTGGATAAGTTCAACACATGTCTTTTTTAGCATATACCGTATCATAGTTTCAGCAAGGTCCTGTAAAAGATTAGAAGACAAGTGAAAATTCTATCTCGCTACAATGGTACAAGAAAACAATTAAACACATAATTGTACAGGGGTTAACATGCCGTATCCCAAACCCTATGATACGCCATATTGTTCCTGTGGAAACAATTAAATTACTTAAAATTAAATAATTCATTTTTAAAACTGATAACGTCTAGACATGCATACGTCGTATCCGTGTTACTTCCCATCTGCGATCTTTCTTGTTGAAGAGTTCGTGATAGATGCTTGACCTTGGTGCCTGATCTTCTCTTCTAAAATTCGTCTTTAGTGAGTATGGTATAAGAAATAAGATATAGCACACTGAAAACTCGTTTTTAAGTCTTTTATTTATAGTTGCTGAAAAATACTCGATACGCCGTATCCAGATAGGTCGATACGGCGTATTGGGCTGGATTCCTTGGAGTGCGCGCTACGTTCGTAATAAATCTTTGATATCATTCCCAATTTCCTTGATTTACTGTATCTTTGAATAGTTATCTTCATGGATACGGCGTATGTAGACGGAGTGAATACGCCGTATTAGGAATTGGTCAAATGCGTTTTCTTGTGAACTCTTGGCGTTGATACGCCGTATCTCTTTAGTTGGATACGACGTATTGGTGAATTTTCAGAAATCTTCAAATGTGTTCGTTTTAGCTTTAATTTATGCGCCTTTTAGCTTATCTTCATAAAACACTCCTGAATTACTGCATTTATCAACTTTAAAGCAATTAAGTACCAAATAATGCAATAATTATATAAAATTAGGCAAAATAGATGGGATAAATGATATAATAAAGTAACGTTATTTGATATCATCACATGCCTTCAAGAGGCGAATTAATAATTGCCTTCACGAGGTGAGTTAACAATACGCCTTTGTGAGGCAATTTAACAACCTCAATAGGAGGCGATTTAACAACCTCAATAGGAGGCGATTTAACAACATTCCTTTAGAGGTAATTTAACAATCCTCTATAGGAGGTGATTTATCAGTCTTATACAAGAGGCGATTTAACAGGAGGCGATTTAGCAAAGCTTTACTTTAAGAAATTTTAAGATTAAATTTTTCTGAAGGCAATTTAAAACTCAAGTTAGGTAGCCAATTAAAATTGGTTAGTTTAGCAATCTAACAATTTTAGTAGGCTATATATCAAGGTTCAACAAGAATATCTGAACATGTCTTAGGTTACCTTATTCTCTATAAGTTAGTTTGAATAGGATTCCAAAAAGCACAATTTTAGTTGTCTTAATGCCTTTCACATTACGCCTAATTAAGTTTCCTTTTGGATGATTAGATCTTATTCAAACTTGTTAAATGCCTTAATGAGCCTAATCATTAAAATGATATCACAACATGAATCAAGCTTAAGTATTCAACAATCAAAGGCCTTATAGTGTGTTATATATAAAATTGGTAATATATATAAACTGTATTGGTCAAATCTTAGCAGAATCATGAATACTACTCAAGCTTAACAAAAAGCCCTTGATGATGCTCTTGTTGCCCCTGCGGACCGTCTTGAGTTTAGGAAATGCAACATGAGACTCAAAACAGACATCAAACCAAAAGAAGCTACATTTCAAGTGGTGTTGGATGCTCTTGCTCTCACTCCCTTCTACCAAGCATTTTTGATCACTACAGAAGTTCCTGCTATTTATGTGCAAGAAGACAGTTTTTGTTCATAAGTCATCCATCAGATTTACGATAAACAAGAAGAAAGTCTCTCTCGATGTTGATATGTTCAGATAAATTCTCCAGTTTGGCCCTAAAATTCCAGGACAAAAGTTTAAAGACCTCCTACTAGAACATGATATTCTATCTTTCATCAAAGATCTTGGGCACACTAGAGACATCACTTATCTCACTAATGTGAATGTTGACTACTTACATTAATAATGGAGAGCATTTGCTACTGTCATCAACAAGTTCTTAAATGGGAAAGAAACTAGAATGGACAAGATTCGTCTGTCCCGTGCTCAAATCCTCTAGGGTATGTTGAATATCGACTATGTGTATTTACTTTGGGAAGATCTCCTGTTCCAGATTGAAAACAAAGATGCTAAGAAGATAAACAAGATGTCATATCCTAGATTCACAAAGATCATCATTAATTACTTCATGTTAAAGGATCAGTCTATTTAAAGGAGAAATAAGATGTTTTGGCATACAGCTCGGGATAACACCATGTTTACCTCTATGAGATGTATCTCCAGACATGAAGATACTTAAGTATATGGTACCACTTCCCAAAGGAATTAACAAACCAAGCAATTTTGGAATCCAAAGCTTACCAGACATACTATGCTTTTGCTTCTGGAGTGAAAGCTCCAAAACCAAAGTACGTTCAAAAGAAAGCTGATTCAGACACATCTCCCAAGAAGAAGCCTGTTCAAGATACTAAAGGTACCAGACTCAAGACTTCAGCTAAGGTGGCTAAATCTGACAAGAAGAAGCAACCTGCAAAGATGCCAAAAGCTAAAGGATTAAATGTATTATCTGAGGTTGCATTAACTGAAGCTGAACAAATGAAGCTGGCTACCAAAAGAAGCAAGACTCAATTTTACATCTCTCACGCAAGTGGCTCAGATGATGGAGTTAACGCTTAGTCAAAGGTTCCTGATGAGCAACAACAAAAGATTTCTGGTACAAATGAAGGAGCTGGTGTCACACCAGAGGTTCCCGATGTACTCAAATATGACTCAGAGAGTGAAGAAGAATCTTGGACATTTAGTCAAGATGAAGAAGATGTTAAAGAAGATTCAGACAAGAATGATGACATTGAAGAAACTGAATCAGATAATGACAGAGATAATCTTACTCATCCCAACTTGTCAACTTATAATGCTAAAGATCAGGAAGAAGAAAAAGCATACGAATAGGAAGAAAAAGAAGAAGAAAAAGCAGATGATGAAGAAATGTCTTCTGATCAAGGAGTGTCAACACCACCAGACTATGAACCCACTAATGAAGAAGAAAATAAAGATGATGATGATAAGAATAAGGAAGGTGAACAGGAAGAAGAAGAAGATGAATTGTACAGAGATTTGAATATTAACCTCGAAAGAAGTGATGCTGAAATGACTGATGCTCAAGCAAATCAAGACACAGAAGATACTTATGTAACTCTAACATTGGTGCCTCTAGTAGTGCAACATTAAAGTTCTTCTGTTTCATCAGACTTGGTGTTAAAGTTCATTAATCCTTCTTCGGATACAGGCGTTGACTCAATCTTATATCAAGACACTCAGTCAGATACTCTTATCAATGTACCAGTTTCGGTTGCTGCAATGACACCTTCTTCTGTTACAACAATTCCTCAACCACCTATTCCCAACATTCAACCTCTACAACAAACACCAACTTCCACAACAACAACAACTAATCCAATAATGACTTTGCTAGAAATTTATAACTTTGCATCCTTATTCCAGTTTGATCAAAGGGTATCCGCATTGGAATCTAAAATGTCTGAGTTCAGGCAAACAAGTCAATTTGCTGAAGTTGTCTCTTCAATTCTGGGCATTGTTGATATGTACCTTGCTTCCAAGATGAAAGAAGCAGTGGATGTTGCTGTTCAGCTAAAAACAAACAAGCTCAGAGAAGAAGCTCAAGCAGAGAATCAGGAATTTCTTAATCAGGTAGACTCAACCATGAAGGCAATAATAAAGGAGCATGTTCAAGCTCAAGTCTCCAAGATCATGCCAAAGATTGAGAAGTACGTAACAAAATCTCTGGGAGCTAAAGTGTTGGTTAGATCAACCAATCAACCTCAGACGTCTTACGCAGTAGCACCTTCACTTTCAGAATTCAAACTAAAGAAGATTCTCATTGACAAAATAGAGACCAATAAATTGATAGACAGATCAGACACTCAGAAGAATCTTTACAATGCATTGGTCGAATCATACAACACTAACAAAGACATCATTACCTCATATGGTGATGTTGTCACACTGAAAAGAGGACGAGATGATCAAGGCAAGGATGAAGAGAGGGTTAAAGAGAAGGAGATCAGGCAAAGAAGCTGAGTCATCGAAAGAACCAAAAAATAAGGAGTCTAAGTCCACAAGTTCTTCAAAAGTACATCCAAATCTCAATCAAAATCTTCAGGCAAGTCTGCTCATGCAGAGGAGCATGATCAAATGGCTGCTGATTTGGAAGATCAACCACACCAAGAGTTCAACACAAGATATGAAGATGAATCTCTTGCAAGAGAGACACTGAATGAGGATGTATGGCATAGGAATCCTTTAAGACCTCCAACTCCTAATCGTGAATGGCACAAAACAAAGACTATTGACAACCGACCGCCTCAACCTTGGATCAGACAAATGGCTCAAGCTACAGGCACTCAATCTTCGTTTAATGGGTTTGCCCAACCTATGATCTTATAAAAGGCACATGCAAGAGTGTAGTGGAACTAGAGTACCACTTAGAAGAAGTATTTAAAGCTACCAATGATCTTAGACTGGCACAATCCTGAAGGGAAGCCATATCCCCATGATCTCAGCAAGCCCCTACCATTAATTCTGAATGAACATGGTTGTCAAGTTATCCTATTGGATCACTCCATCAACAACGATCTCGAATATTTGAAAGGAGGGAGATCAAGTCAAAAATACACCACTTCCATCACCAAGACAAAGGATGCTGATTATGGTCAAGTTTAATGGATTGAAGACAAGGTTTCTAGAATAAAGAGTCCGGTAAAAGTTGTCTACGACAAGCATGCTTACTGGGGAACTTATCACTGGGGTCCAAAACATTAGAAATTCTATGGATATGCTTCCAACATGGAAACATCAAAAGATGTCAACTCCAGACACAGGATTATTATAGTAACCAACCTCAAGATCATGAAGTGGTTTGGCTACAATCATCTGGAAGAGATTATTGTTCAAAAACAGGACGATCAGCTATACAAGTTTCGAGAAGGCGACTTCAAAAGACTTTGTCGACAAGACATTAAAGATATGTTACTTCTCCATGTTCAAGATAAGCTGACCAATGTTGGTCCCACTTCAATAGATCGAATTCCTTAAGCTTTATTTAAGGTTTAGTTATATTAGATAAATCTAACACAACTATAGTAGAAACTATTTTTGAATGTATTAAAGATTATGCGGAATCTAATCTTTAATATAAAGAAGAATTATCAATGAAATAGTAATTTAATGAACAAACAATTCAACAAATAAGCTCTAATACTATTAATTATAATAATACAAATACTCTTATAGTATTAGGGTTACAAAGACCTTGAAGCTATGAATTATACGTCTAATGGTGATTATGATTTGGTTATGTTTTTTTTAATCTCTATGCCATAGGACCTTCTTTTATACACCAAGGAGTCCTACTCGGCTTACAATACATTCCCAAGTATATAAAATCTTTTCTTTAAATAACTAATACATATCAAGTAAGCAGTACTAACAAACAGTACTAACTCTAGCTGAACAGCATTAACAAAAACATGAGTAGCAGTAATCCAAACAACATCAAGAAGACTTTTAATCCTAACAATCCTCCCCTAAACTTGATATTCTTCTTCAAAATCATCAAGTTTCTTCATTTAAAGCTTCATTAACACTAGGAGGATGCTTCCAAACATTTCTTTACTTCTTAAGCTGTTTTATGATCAATTTACATAGCTGATAAGCCATTTCACTTTCATAATCAATTTGAATCTTCTTTTCTAACATCATTAAAAGTGTAGGTGGTGTAAGAGGATACTTCTTCTCTACCAACATGTAAATCAGCATAGACTACATCATCAAGGAATGTACTCCACAAGAGCCATACAGCTTCCATTCCAACACTTTATATCATTGTTGCAGCTTTCATAAGTCATCTTCTATATGTGGTTCAAACATTATTTTCATATCATTCCATAACAGATAATCCATGCTTTCCACTGGTCTTATTGATCCATATCTAGCTTTTACCAACTTGTACAAGTCTTCCAAATCTTCCATGTCAAAAATTTTAAGCATATGACTAAAGATCATGTACATTTGAGACTTTCCATCAGCTCTTATTATTTGATAATAGCTTTTTTTCCTTCTTTGTGGATCTTCCAGTCAACAATCCTTAGAGACTTAACAGCTAAAGGTATAGCATTAATTGTTACCTCTTCTTCATCTGGAATGATTTCCAAACACTGTTTAAGCTCTGCTGTTTCTTTGTTATCTTCCACCTTTTGCTTTTTTGAACTCTCTTGTATCAACTCTTCTCTTGCTCTCGTTTCTTTTCCTTCCACCAGCTTTGTTCTAAAGTCTTCAAATGTATTTACCCTTTTGAATGCTCTGTCAAACATCTCTTAGATAAAATCAAACCCTTTTGACTTCAAATCTTTGAGCTTGTATCCTTCCTTGTTCTTTAGGTATGTACACATTATTTGTCTCTGTTGAGCTTTTGTTGGTGGTTTGTTTCTTCTCTCTTCTACTCTTTTAGCTGCAAAATGCTTTCTTCTTTTCTCTAAGATTTGTTAAAATAATGTAGCCTTTTCTTCAATAGATAACTCTTCTTGTTCTTGTGCTTGCAATCTTTCAGCCAATTGATAATCAGCATCAATCTTTGCCTGTATATCATCCTATGTTTCAATCAAGGCAACATTGACTTCTTTTTCTTTTTTAGCTTTCTCTCTTGCAAGTCTTTCTTCTTCATCAAATTCAGCTTGTAATTTTGAAGCAATTTCTTCATCAAGCCTAATTAGATCTTTCTTCTTCATAGAATTCACAGGTTCTTCTATCATTATTCCTTTACCCTTGTCCTGTGATTGTTGAGAAGAAATTGTTGTTGTTGTTGTTATTGTAGATGGCTCTTGAAAAACAATCCTTTTCACCTTGGGTTTTGAAGTTTTTAATGCTTCAAGTGCTTGAGCCAAAGTAATTTCTTCAGTAGTTATTGTAACAGTTGTTGCAGCATTACTAACTTGAACAGCATCAACTACTTCTTCAACAACACTTTCATTTTGCCCTACAACAAACACCTCATCACCATTTAAAGCATTCACATCAAACATCTCATTATCAGTATCATCTTGAACATTAACCAGGGTAATGTCTTCATCTGCATCAATAGCATTAATCCTCCCCTGTTTGGATGCATCCTCACCTAAATTTTCTTCATCACCAGAGGATTCTATCCTAGTTGTCAAACCAACTTAGAATAATCTCTTCAGCTTATGAGTTCTTGATCTATCTTTCTTTTCAAGCTTCATAGAACTCATCTGAAATTTCTCATGCATCAACTTCTCAAATGCAATGCATAGCTCCTTCTTTGTTGAACCAAAGATGATATCATCCTCATAAACTTAAACCAACAAAATATCACCTTTGTACCTTTTGATGAATAAGGTCTTATCAATTTTCCCTCTTTGAAATCCATTGTCCAACAGATATGTTATGAAGGTTTCATACCAAGCTCTAGGAGCTTGATGTAGTCTATATAGTGTTTTTTCAAGCTTGTATACTCTATCAGGAAAGTCCGATCTATCAAATCACGGTGGGATGACATACTTACAACGCTTCTTCAATCTCTTCCCATAGAGAAAAGCACTTTTTACATCCATTTGATACACCACAAAATCTTTAAATGAAGCATAAGCTAAAAATAGCCTAATTGCTTCAATTCTTGCAACAGGGGCAAATACTTCATCATAGTCAATCCCTTCTTCTTGTGTGTACCCGTGAGCAACCAATCTTGCTTTATTTCTTATCATAATTCCCTTATCATTTGTTTTATTCCTAAAAACCCATTTAGAGCCTATAGCCCTTTTTCCATTTGGTAAATCCACTAAAGTCCAAGCTTCTTGTAACTTAAATTATAGAAGCTCTTCCTGCATAGCCTCTATCTAGCTTGCATCCTTTAATGCATGAATTACCTTTTTGGGTTCTTCATGTGATAAAAAGTAAGCAAACAAGCAGTTTTGAAGGTCTTTATGGTTTGTTCATTATTGAATAGTACTAACAACCCTATGTTCCTCCAAATTCTTTAACATCCTTCTTGTTTGTGTAGCTGATTGCAAATCTCCAATCATTTGATCAAGAGGATGATCTTTATGAATTCTTGTAGTTGGATTAGGACTGATTTAGATTGTTGTATCCAAATTGTTCATGTCAACCTCTGCACCATCATCTTCATCACCTCTTGAGAAGTTAAATATGCTATAATCTTCCAAAGTAGGCATAATTGGATCAACTGGAAGTTCAATGCTTGTTTTTCCACCAACAACATTAACCTTATTTGTGCCAGCAGCATTAACAGTTGAACTAACAATATTAACATTGTTAGTGCTGTTAACATTATCTTCCTTCTCTTGATCTTTACATTCACTATCTTTTCTTGGATCTTCATCAACCTTCTTTCCATCACACTTATAGGTTTTGATCCATCATCCTAAGAATTCTTTGGATCTTGGGAATATGGTGGATCAGCAGTCCATAATGGTAGCAAAATGTAATCTTTGACAGGTTCTGTCTCCTTTCTAGCTTGACTTGCATTATCACTTGCTTTTGTACCTGCAAAACCATTAGACTGTGTACCTGCAACAATTGGCTCATAATTCATTATTCTTGTTAGTGCATCAATATCAAATAGCTAATCTGGTCCACTACTTACAACATTAGGTGTACTCTCACTAAACCTAATATGCAAGTTTTCTTCCACTATCCTTGTTCTACTATTGAATACTCTAAAGGCTTTACTATTCAAAAAGTATCTAACAATGAAACCTTCATCAGCCTTACCATCAAATTTTCCTAAGTGATTTATGGTATTGAGAATGGTAACAGGACACCCAAATGGTCTTATAAAACTTAAAGTTGGTGTTCTACCATGAAAAAGTTCATATGGAGTCTTGTGTTAATTTTTATTATAGACTTAACTACTAACACATCTATTATTGCCCATAGCAAGGAAAAAAAAAAAAACAGTATTAACTGCTTCTGCCTAAAAAGTAGTTGGAAACTTAGAATCAGCTAGCATAGTCTTAGCAGCCTTAATTAGTGTCCTATTCCTCCTCTCAGCAACTCTATTTTGTTAAGGAGTTCTAGCTATACTAAATTGTCTCATAATACCCTTCATTTCACAAAACATATTCGTTTCTTTGTTTTTGAACTCAGTTCCATTGTCACATCGAATCACCTTAACCTTGTGATCTAATAGATTTTCTATCCCAGTTATTAATCATCTGTGACAACTAGGCAATACATTTTCTTCATAAGGCTTTTTACAAATGTTGGACCAAACAAGTCCATATGCAACAAATGTAAAGGAAGACTAATTGAGTTCTTTGTTTTGGACTTATAAGAGGCTCTATGCTACTTTCCCTTTTGACAAGCAACACAGGTTTGATCATTTTCAAAAAGTTTGGAAGGTAAACCTCTTACAAGATTTCCCTTAACCAATTTATTCATGGTTTTAAAATTTAAGTGACCTAGGATCTCTGCCAAAGTTTAGCTCAGCAGATGTGGCTTTTGGAAAAAAGGGCAAGTTAACCTCCTTTAGGAGAAAATGGTTTCTTAGATCAACACTATACATATGTTCTTTCTAGGAACTCTAAGTAAAACTTGACTTTCATCAATTAACTTAAAGTTTGGAGATAAAACAATACATTCAGTGTCATTAAAAAGAACACTATTCTTTTTATCACACATTTGTGAGACACTAAATAGATTAAACTTTAACTCTCTCACAAAATACACATTTTCAAAATCTAGATTACCAGTTTTTATGGTACCTTTTCTAGTGATTTTCCCTCCTTTGGGGTTCCCTCCAAAAGCAACATATCCTCCATCAATCTCTTCATAGTCTGTAAGATAGGACATGTTCCCTGTCATGTGCCTTAAGCATCCACTATCAATCACTATGACTAAAGGGTCCTTGAATCAATGTAAATCCATTATTGTTGTGATTGCCTACAACATGTAGATGAAGATAAATCATCAAGTTTCTTATATGGAGGGACCAAGCATCACTAACTTGGATTTGCCTTGTGCATCAATATAATCAAACTTTTTTAGGGTGATTGATGCACTGTTGTGTTTAGAAACATGGTCTAAAACTTTATTCTTTGGTTTCTAAACCCAACAAGCTAAGGCCTTAATAACATTAAAATTATTTCCTTTAACAACATTAACTACTGCTTTTGGCCTAGTAGTATTAAATTTTTTACCCCTAACAGTATTAACCTTTTGATTAATATTACTGTTTTTAAATGTTGTGTTCTTATGAGTGGGCCTCTTGATAGTTGAATGTGATGTTTTAGAAAGATATGAAATTGGTCTAACAGCATTCACTGTTGTTTTTGAGTGAGCAGCATTAACTTGTCTAGCAGTATTAACCAATACTGCTGTTTTTCAAATATTTTGTCTAGTAGTATTAATTGATACTAAGCCAGACTTCATTAGTACTGCTTTTGGAACCATGTTCTTTTTAGCACAGGGGTGAGTCTTTTTAGCAAAGTTTTGATGATTCACCCTTTGAGCATTGTTCCAAACAGGTTTTACCATCCTTTGATTTTGAAACTGTTTTTGATGGTAATTGCAATCAACTTGCAAATGATCAAAGCTTCCACACACATAACAGGCCTTATTAAACATCTCAAAATTGCTTCCTAGTTTTTAAGACATCATATTGTTCCAATTTCTTTGATTTCCTCTTGGACTGTGAGTGTTTTGCCTATGTTGCTCAACTTGTTTAACAGTTTTCCTAGCAATTTTTTCTTGTTATTTAGATTTAACAAACTCTTTCTTATCAATACTAGGCCTAACGGTTTTCTTTTCAGCTTTAGGCAGAGACACATTATCTTCTTCATCATCTGACACCCATTCTTTAATAATTAGGGCATCATCATTCTTCCTAACTACCTTAGGCTCTTCTTCACTAGACATAGCTTTACTGTTCTCAACTACAGGCTCATTAACAAACTCATCTAAACTAGTAAAAGACAAGTCAGGTGTTGGAGGCATGAAATTTCCTGTGTAAGGAGGTGGAACGACATTATAATTTTCATAGCCTAAACTTTTTTTGCAATTTTTAACTATCTGACACTCTATGAGCTTGTTTAAACTTTTAGATGCATGTTCAAATTTATCTACATTAAGTTGAATGCCATCTTTTTCTTTTTGAACTGTTTCAAGCTTCTTCCTAAGCTCTCTAATAGTTATTTCTCCTATATGAATTTCAAATTTTAAGCCCTTAAAATCTTGTAAATAAATAGACTCATTTGCTTTATAAACTTAAAGTTTTTCTTCCACTGACTCTTAACCTGTCTTATAACCAAGAACCATTAACTCATATTTCTTTAAATCTTTTAATAGTTGTTCATTTTGAGATTTAAGAAGTTCAACAGTTTCCAAACAAGATTTTAAACAAATAGAATCATTGGATACCTCTGAGTTAGAATTTGAAGATCAGAAAGCCATGAGTGCATAATTAGGCCCTTCCTCTACCTGATCACTCCAGTCATATCCACCAAGACCATCACATGACACCAAAGCTGTGGAAGTAGATGTTTCCACAGGCACAATCCTTTTTGAGCTTTCCTTGTTCTTGTTGTCTTGATTTCTTGGAGCTCTACACTCTCTAGCAAAATGTCCCCTCTTATGGCAGTTGTAACACTCCACTTTGGACTTATCAAAACCAATAGTCTCATTGCCATTAACAGTAAGCTTCCTTCCTTTATTCTTCAAAAACCTTCTTGACCTCTTAGTCAAATGGCCATTTACCATCTCAAATCTATCTCTTCCATGTCATCTGGATGGATTTGTTGCAAGTCCTCATGTACAAGTTGAGGACTATTTGGTTGACTAGCAAAGAATGCACAAATAACAGCATCACTCAAGTTATCAATATTTTTAGAGTTAGCAACATTAACTTGAGTGCTAGCAGTAGAAACTCCATGAGCAGTATTAACTACGTCATTAGTGCTGCTAGTGTTGTTATTTAAAGAAGACACAAAAGCCACGTTCTGTGTGCTTGAACTTGAGCTAGACATCCCTTTAACTTCTGGTTCATACACCTTGAGGTTGTTGTAGAGATCATCCATGCTCATTGTATCCAAATCAGCTTTATTCCTCCACACAACAGCATGTGTGTTCCACTCAGGTGACAAACTTCTTAATAACTTTTGATTAACATCTTCTTGTGAAAGCTTTTCACCCAAAAGCTCCAACTGACTCACAATCTTTTGAAGCCTATCAAAAGTTTGATCAAGCAACTCTGAGCTTGGAGCAGTAAAGTTTTCATATTGCTGCTTTAAGAGATTCCTTTGAGTCTTTTTAGTAGCTTCATTCCTACCAAATATCTTTTCAACAACTTCCAGCAACTTTTTATCATCCTTTATAGAGTTAAACTTTAACTGATGTTCATTGGGAATGCCCATCATTAAAGTACTCCTAGATTTCACCTCTAATCTTCTATGAGCTTTTTCTTTAGCACTTGTAATAGGCAACTCTGTCATAACTCCTTCCATAATTTTTGTTTTTGGCAGGGTTGCACCATTCTCTATGACTTCATACAGTGTATATAAAATCTTTTCTATAAATAACTAATACATATCAAGTAAGCAGTACTAACAAACAGCACTAACTTACACTAAAAGTACTAACTTAACACTAGCAGTACTAACTACTTAAAATATTTTCTTGAGCAGTAGTAACTCTTCAGCAGCATTAACTTCAAGCAGTCTTTGTACTAGCTGTAGTAACTTTCACTAGCAGCATTAACTTTTGTACCAGCAATAGTAACTACTTAGTATATTTTCTTTGAAGTCTCTAAGCAGTACTAACTCCAGCTGAATAGCATTAACACAAACATGAGCAGCAGTAATCCAAATAGTATCAAGAAGACTTTTAATCCCAACAACCAACCTCAACTTAGAAGAATGGTATGCATTGAATGTGGCTCTACGAATGTTCACTAGACGTATTGTCATTCAAGAACATGTGGAAGATCTACAATTGGGTGTCGAAAGCTACCAGAAGAATATCAACCTCAAAAAGCCAGACACATATCGTTCAGATCTCAAAAGAATGTCTGCCTACACCGCTTACCGTGATATCCAAGGCATTATCTATGTAAATGAAATAAACAAAAATCGTTTGATACGCACTGATGAACTTCACAAGTTCAGTGATGGCACACTCAATCATGTTCGTACTGCTCGCAATGATATTGACCGAGGGATTAAGATGGACTACTTTCCAAAGAGAAAATGGAGTAAACAAGACAAGAACAGAGCTCGTGTGATTATCAATGCAATTGATAAGATGCTTAGAGATAGAAGATTGATGAGAAGCCTGGAAAAGTTCGTTGGTGGAAGAGAATACAGGAATGACCTCAGGCTGCTAGAATGGACAATATGATTTTGTCATATTTGGTCCTATCTCATTTCAGGTCCATCTCTCGTATATAATAACTCTTGTGAATATGTAAATAAATAGTGTAGACTATAATTAGGCTTATATAGTGTTTGAGTACAAATTTTCAAGAATTTCTTGGTAAATTCAAAAAAATTCAAATTAACGTACTCAAACACCATATTATTCCCTCATAATTTAAGGGGGAGCATTAATATGTTCCAATAATTGGCTTGTTATTAATTGGACATCTTTTCCTTGAATGCATATATTTTATCAATTAATATCTAAAATATTAAAAGATTTAACATTTTTGATAAGAGGAGAAAATGTGATTAAATTATATGGCTAATTATGTGATTTTTAAGATCTCAAGTGTGCGCTATCCCATATATGTGCTAAACTCTTTTGATTAATCGATGCACATATGAAAGGGGAGCAAATGGTTAAGTGATGGCTAAAATGTAGAAGTACCAAAGACCGACCATTTAAATTATTGTATTGAAGTTATAAGGTGGTTAAGTTTAGGTATCGATTCCCATGATCCAGCCAGAACCGGAGGGATCTACCTAGGGATATTCCACTAGATAGTGTAGTAGTCCTTAGGTATGAAAAAAGGAGTAAAAGTAAGAAGAAGGGAAAAGTGCTGACTGAGATGGAGCTAGTAATGGAATAAACCCAACAAGGTACTAGTTATGAACTCTCGGTAAGCGCTGAAGGGGTTGAAGAATTAAAATGAAAAGTTAAGATAAAGGGTAAAAAGAAAGAAGCCCTCCTTACACTTAGGCAGAAACCAGGTCAATACATCTGCTGTCAAGGATCACAAAGATGGTTGCTGACATTGAAGACTGACATCATAGACCCAGTGATGCAATGCATAACCCTCCCTAGCCACTCAGAATCTCTCAAAAGATTTATATTTCATTTCTCACAGAGATTACATGCATTTCTATCAACTTTCTCACTCTGAGTTAGTTAGTATTGAAAAGGTGGCAGTCTACTCCAACATCTGTTCACTAAAACTAAAGTGCACTATTGAGTCTAGAACCAAAAGAAATCATCTATAAATCTCATTAGGACACTTGTCAAAATTATGCTTGCTAATTTACATAATGTGAAAAACAAGAAACATATACTAAGAGTCCTACGCACTATCCTTATCATTTTGCCAGAACATTCGAGTGATAATTAAGTATTCACAATGAAGATGGAAATCTTGCTTGAGCCAACATCAAACAAGCTCTTGGTAGGTGACATGTGAGATCCTATACGGATCGAGCTTGTGATACTGGATATCGATTCGGTACAACTTATGAATTGATGAATTTTGAAAAAGATAAAACTGTTAGTGTGTCATAAAAACCGTTTGCAATTTCACACACCGACTGATTTTCTAAGTCGATTTTCAATCTTATGTCTATGGGAAGCCTCACAAGGGTATCTAGACATAGGAAAGCTGAACACGACAACTTAATTGGGAAGATAGTAACTTACCGGTTCACTCTTACCGTGTTATCTGCTTTGAGACACTCTGGTAATGAGAACGGTTAGTGCAGCTGCGAAACCCTGTCAAGGAGATTCTTCGAAATTCTACATGATTACAGGTAGTATTTATACTGTAGTAACGGGGAACGTGGTTGCTAACACAATATTTTGAAAAGTGACCAAAGCCACTGTCATCCATTCTATATGTTGATTATCACTAACCCATTTAATGAGGTTTCCTGATGGCTGGGGGGGGGGTGGGGGGGGGGGATGGCAGTGTATCTAATGAACAAGTCGAAGCCAATACCGCATGTTCATAATCGACCGACAATTATAAAGACATCATGAAAGCTCAAGTACATGTTTTAAAGACTTTCGTGACTCTGATACCGCACTTCCTTCTTGAAGTGATGAAATGTTAAAGTTAAAGAATCTCAAGAAAGGCGTATTGTTATTAAAGCTTTCAAGTCAACAGTTCAAAGAAAAGTATGAGCATGTCGATCCCAAAAGTCACAAGTGCACAAGATGGCAAATGATTACAAGATGCGAAAAGAGTTATGGGTTGGTTGATGATCTCAAGGAAGTTCAAGATCACATTCTATATCCGTCAAGAATACAAGGTCAAAAGCCTAAATCTATGATCACTACATCAATTCACAAGTTAAAGATTAAAGTTAAAGACTACGAGCTCAAGACTAAAGTCAAAGCATAGTATGCTAGGTTTAATTTTTTGTAAATTGGAGTGACCTCCATTAGGGGAAGATTGTTAGAAATACGAAAAGTATCAGTCACTTCCAATATAGTTAGTCATAGCTCGTAGTAAGTCGAATATGTAATGTTATTAAGCTAACCGGCCAAAGACACATGGAAAGCCCATAACCAAGCCCATGGCCGGTTATAGCTTAGAGTATTTATACCCTCTGCACACATAGAGAGGGTGTTGGTTGGTTCATTTTACACACGTAATTTAATCTTTCTTTCTTTGTTACTTTCTCTCACTAGAACCATCATCCGATCCACCTTCTCTCTCTAGAATTTCTTTATTATCATTTGGTGTTATAGATTATGAGTATTCTACACAAATCCTGCCCCAAAGATTGCTATCCTTAATCAAAAGTTGATCAAAAGTAGAATCTCTCCCTAAATTTTGACTAAAATGCTTCTAGATGCAAACAAGGGATATCACCAGGTACAGATGGCCGAAGGAGATGAAGAAAAGACATCCTTTATCATGAGAAAATGAGTGTTTTGTTATAAAAAGATACCTTTTGGTCTAAAAATGCAGGGGCTACGTATCAAAGGCTGATCGATGGGGTGTTCAATAATCAAATTAGTCGTAACCTCGAGGTTTACGTCGATGACATGGTAATAAAAAGCGACTCCAAAGAAGACATGTTAGTCGACATTCAAGAAACCTTCGACAAACTCCGAGCAATTAATATGAAACTCAATCCAAGAAAATGCTCTTTCGGCATTGTGGAAGGACCGTTTCTGGGGCATTTCATTACAAAGCAAGGAATTAAAGCCAACCCCTCGACGGTAAAGGCAATATCTGACCTGAAGCCACCAAAAACGGTCAAAGAGATAGAAACCCTTAACAAAAAATTGGCAGCCCTAAGCTGATTTCTTTCAAAAGGAGCAGACAAGCCCTCCTGATAACCAAAGATTTCTTACTATATATAAATATAATATAAATATATAAATATATAATAATAATCAATAATTATAATTCAATTATAGTATACGTATTCCGAAAGACTCAAAGAAATTCCTTTTGACCAAAGGAAAATCCAAAACCTCCCGGGTCGTTTCCCAATGAGGCGTGAATTGAAAATCAGGTATACGTTCGTGATCGCGTTTTTGAATGATTTTAAAGTTTGTGGTTTGGATTCTGATTCTACAATTCAAAATGCACAAATAAGTAAAAGAAACCCTAAAACGAAAGCAATTTAAGCTAAAACACTAAAAATGAGAACGGGATTCTAATCCCGTTCTTTAAACAATCGAATTTTACAAAATTAACCCTACAAACGCAAATTTAATTTTCCTAAGTGCTAAATGGTAAAAGAAAATTTTCTAAAAAAAATTATATTTTTTAAAATTTTTTATAATTTTTATGAATTAAAAACTATTTTAATAAGAAAAATTAATTAAAAATACTAAACTTAATGGGAAAAACCTGAAAAAATTTCAAAAAGTAGCTTGAACAAAGCTTATCCTAAGAAAAATAAGTTGGAGAAAACAGCTTACCAAAATAAGCTGTTTAAAAAGCAAAAACGACTTATAAGCAATATGGCTAAAAAAAGGGTTAAATGAATTTTGTGTGCAATTCCAAACGGAAAAGACCCAAGGGCAGAGTGGTAGAGTGTGTGTTATAAACGGGTAGAGGTTGGTTGAGGTTGAGGGTTCAAGCCTTGCTCACCCTCAACTTCCCAATTTCCCCGTTTTTACTTTTTGAAACTTTTCTTTTTGCAAACTTGTAAAATAAGCCAAAATATTAAATTTTAAAAAAAGTGACTTTTTATATAACTTAAAAATAAGCTGGAAAATAAGCAAAGAAAAAGGGCAGTTTGCTATTTTTACACTAAGTCATATATAGCTAAAATGTTAAGTAATTTTTAGAACAATAAGCAAAATGAAAAAGCAAACAAAGTAAAAACAGACCTACACTAACACCTAATAAGCAAGTTTAAACTAAAATAAGCACAAAAGATGGGCAAAAAAGCTATGAAAAGCAGATAAGCTATAAGCTAAAAATGGCAGGCAACAGCCAAAGAGGGACTTTTAGGTTTAATTTTAAGCACTTAAAGGGAACCTTATGGCTATTTGGCTTATATGAGCTTAAAGCTTGGCTTATGGGCTATCTAAAACAGCAAAGTAAAATGATTTTGAAACTTAAATAAGGCACTAAAAAGCTAACTAAAAATGGGCAGTTCACACTTATGCACTCTTTTTTTGGTTTTCTTAAAAGACAACTAGGCTTTAAGCAGGCACAAATTAAGCTAAAAAAATAAATCTAAAAGCTAACCTAAGCTCAAACAGATAGAAATTGATCACCAATGAGCTTATGCTCATAAGCTCAAGTCCTAAAAACACTATTAGCTGACTTAAATTTGAAACTGAAATTGGGCTTTGAAAACTAAAAAAAAGTGACTTAACAAAATTTGACAGAGTATTGCAAAACAAAAGTAAACAGAAAGGGACTTAGACTACTGCAATTAAGACACTAAAAATGACTCTAAAACAAGTTTCAAAAGCTGGTTTTGAGGGCCTAATCAAATAAACTATGTATGACTGTTTTGTCACCACATTTTTACACAGCTTTTAGAAAAGGCTCAAAAACAAACAAACAAACTTAGAAATCTTTGAAAACAGCTTATAATAGCATAAAGATAGCTTGTCAAAAGTGGCCAAGTGACCCAAATGGTTTTTAACTCAAATTGACCCTTTTTCACCCCTATACCAAACACTCCTTTAGATATTTCAAACCAATTTTAAGGCATTTCAGGCTGATTTAAGCAAATGAATTTGAAAACAGATATTAACCAAGCTATGTTAAGCACCAATAAGCAGATTTCAAACAAAAATAAGCACTAGAATAAGCAAACTAAGCAATAAGCAGTTTAAAGGTAAATAAGGCAGTTTAACATAAAAACATAAATAAATAACATATATGCATTAAACAATCATAAACAAGCAATAAGCAACCTAAATAAGCAAGATTCAGCAGAAATAAGCATAAATAAGGAGGAAATAAGCACACGAATAGTAATAAGCAAAAATGGGAAATGGAAACTTATAAAGCCTTGCTCAAAACAGGGCAAATAAAGTAATCTACAAGCTCTAGCTTATCAAAGACAAGCTAGTATGGTCTATAAGCTCATCCCTTGCTAGCTTATCTTCCAAATTGCTGAGGTACTTTAGGGGTGAGCTTTTTTGTGATTTGTTTTTGATTTTTTTTAGACAGAAAATTAAACAAAGTTTTATATAAACTTTTAATGAATCAAAAGCTTAAATAAGAGCTTAAGGACAGTATTTAAAAGACAATTTAAGGTAAATGACAATAATTAAAGGAAACTTGAAATTTTCATTAACTTAAAATAAAAGATTACAATGCTTAAATTAAATGACATGAATTTAAAAGACAAGTAAATTAAAATGGACAAAACTTTGTTAATACAATATTGGACTTAACAAAATTCGACAAAAGCTAATGAACTACAAATGCTTATATTTATACTAAGAACTCTAGGGTCTTGAGATTCACTTGTGTGTTTCTTCTGAGAGTGAATTCAAGAGGTGTGCTTGTTGTGTGAGGTAGTCCAAAAGTTGATCTAAGCCTTCCATTCATCTTGGAGCCCAAGGTAATGATCACAGCCCTTAAGTTTTATGTCTTATTCATCAACCAATAGGGTTTTGAGGGATTGCTAAGGTGTGGCAAAGGATTTAGTAGTATTTGTGGTGAGTCATTATGAGAGTGATAGGTTTTGACTGGTGTATCGGTACGATCGAGGATAGTGACAGGGATGGTTAAACAGTAATATGGGCGGGAAAAAGGTTTTGGTTAAGCAGGGTACAAGTTTGAGAGTTTGACAATATTGGCCCCTCAACATGTATGGTTTAATTGCAAGAATAGTCCATTGTGGTATAAAGTTTATTGGATTTGGCAATTTCAGTCCTTGATGTTATGTGGTATGTTGTACAGTTAGCCCTTGGAGGACTAACGATGGGATGGTTACAAAGGTTGTTATGGCTAACGGTTGTTATATGGATTGGGCTCATATTTTAACTGTTTGGGCCGGTTAATATTAAAAGGGACTTTGGGCTTTTTAAGCCTAAAAGGCTTATAAGGTCTTCATATAATGTTTAAATGGACTGACCCGGCCCATTAGATGGGTACGGGTGGGCCTTTTTAACATTTCTTCGGTTTCGGCTTTGACTTTGACCTTTGAATTTTGTCGGGGTTGACTTTCACTTTTCCACGCTTTTCCATTCCGTGCTTGGTTTTGTCCGTTTTGGCTTGATTTTTCATCATTTTGTCGGATATCCGTTTCCTGCACAATATAAGTAAAAACATACAAATACAATGTATTTTTGGTACGTTTTTGGTCATTTAAGTCCGGTTTTAAAGGTCAAAGGTATGTGTATTTAGGCACATACCACCTCCCCTTCTTGAAAATACTAAAGAATTACATGATTAAGAAGGTAGTTCAGTGGATAGCGGATGGGGGGGGCCTTCTAAAAAATGAAGTTCTTAGAGATATTACCAACGCTTACGGCCCCAATCAAAGGTGAAGCCTTAGTAATGTACCTTGCATCTTTAGAGGAAAGTATAAGTGTCATCTTACTAGCAGAAAGAGGAAAAAGGCAACTTCCTATTTACTTTGTGAGCCGGACGCTACAAGGGGCAGAACTGGACTAACTCGACTTAGAAAAACTCATACTAGCCGTCATATACGCTGCAAGAAGACTTCGAAGATATTTCCAAGCTCACTCCCTTTAGATACTGACTGATAAGCCCATAAAGCAAATTCTTGCAAGGCCTGAAAAGTCAGGACGTATATCTAAATGGGCGATTGAGCTAGGAGAGCATGATATCAAATTAAGAGGACGCAACTCTGTCAAAGGCCAGATACTAGCAGATTTCCTGGCAGAGACACCCTCAGCTGAAAGCAAAGAAAATGAAGCCAAGGAAACAATGGACAAAAAAGAGGAACTAGAAAACATGTAGAAACTATACACGGATGGAGCATCAAGCTTTGACGGTTCTGGAGCAGGCTTGATGCTAGTCAGTCTTGAAGGAAAAGAGTATACTTATGCTCTTATATTCGAATTCGACACCACTAACAACGAGGCATAGTATAAAGCACTGTTATTCGGCCTACGAATCGCACCAGGCATACAGGTTTAAGATTTGAACATATTCGTAGACTCCTAGTTGGTGGCTAACCAACTGAAAGGACTATTCGAAGCATGATAGCTAGTGATAAAGAAATACCTAGAGAAAACAAAGGAAATACTAAAAAGCTTTAACAACTATTCCATGGAGCACGTCCATCGAGATCATAACAAAAAAACGGATGCTCTTAGCAAATTGGCTTCGATGACTTTCTCGCGACTAGCCAAGGAAGTTTTGGTAGAGGTGCTGCACGAAAAGTCAATTGTACAAAAAGAAGTGGCATGCATCATAAAAGAAGAAGGTGAAAAAAAGATGCTACCAATCCGAGAGTACCTACTATTTGGAACACTTCCCAGAGATCCATAAAAGGCCAACAAGCTAAGAATTAAGGCACCCCAATACAGAATGATGGATGATAACCTATACTGTAAGTCATATCTATCACCATGGTTGCGATGTGTAGGACATGTACAAGCCAAGACCATCATTCAGGAGATACATTAAGGCTCTTATAGAATGCATGCAGGATCACGATCAGTGGTGTCTAAGATTATGAAGCTGGGTTACTACTGGCCTTCGATGCATAATGATGCGAAAGCGCTAATTCAAAGATGCGAAGCATGCCGGATCTACTCATCCATACCAAGGAAGCCAAAACAGGAGATGAAATCTATAACTTCAGCATCGCCTATTTCCCAGTGGGGAATTGACATTGTGGGACCACTGCCGATGGCCCTAGGAGGTGCAAGGTTCCTTGTCGTAGTAGCCCTTGACTACTTCATAAAGTGGGTTGAAGTGAAATCCCTAGTATCCACAATGAGGAAGTATGTGGAGAAATTTGTATGTGAACATATTGTGTGCAGATTTGGAATCCCCCAAATAATCATCTTAGATAATCAGAAACAATTTGCTAAAGGAATATTCCTAGTCTTTTGCCAAAAACTTGGTATACTTTAATGTTTTACTTTGGTTTACCATCCCCAAGAAAATAGGTAGGTCGAAGTAACCAATTGTGATATTGTCCAGGGCATGGAGCAAAGATTGGGAAAGACTCACCAAGGATGGATGGATGAGTTTACTATGGGCACATAGGACAACCCTGAAATCCAGTAATGGCGAAACTCCTTTCAGTCTAGTATACGGCTTGGAAGCCTTTTTTCACATAGAAATAAGTGTGGAAACAAAAAGAATCAAGGAATTCAAAGTTAGACAGAACGAGAAGAGGCGTAGAGAAGACCTTGATATTCTGGAAGAGCAAAGGGAGATAGCTTCCATTAGAGAAGCCTATTACAAGCACAAGCTAGAGGGATACTACAACAAATTCGACCATCTACATTTAAGCCAGGTACCTACGTACTTTGATTTAACAGTGCAAGCAAAGCGAAGTTACAAGGAATAATGGGACCAACATGGGAAGGGTCGTACGTAGTAAAGAAAGCCTACAAAGATGGAGCCTACAAGCTAGAAACACTATCTGGCTCTATGTTGATCGAACATGGAACGGTTTGAACCTTCGTAAGTTTTACATGTAAAACTTGGTATTTATTGTTTTCTATATTCATTTTTTTGACTATTTCTTTTCAAGGGAACCTTCTTAAGTGTAGATGATGTAAATCTTTCCACACTATTAAGGAAATGGATTTATTTCAAATATTTTGTGTCGTTATTTACAACAAAATATACGTAAGGCTACACTTGAGCCAACAGTTATTTATAACCAAGTACTTAAAAGTTTCAACGTTCGAAAGGATGTCGTAAGGCCACACTTCAGCCTTACTATTAATCAACATCTATAAAATTCACGTTAACTTCCCAAAGGTTTCGTTCGAAACCTTCAGGGCTGAAACGGAGCAGGTAGCAACCCTCCGTTACAAGCGAAGGACTGCTTGCAAACATTGGTGAACATTATAAGGCCACACATAAGCCTTCGCTTATTAAAGCACGAAAACATTATTTGAAAAAGATATGTAAAGGGTCAAACTAAGGCCCCCCATAATTTCTCAACAAACAATACAATGGAAAATAAAACTACAAGCAACAAAGTAGTAGCAAAACGTGGGACTACATCCCCATATCATTAAAAGTCCCCAAAGGTGTTGATAGAAATAATGCCTAAAAATGTTATTAATATTTTTCAACCTCTCTACGATTTGTT
>BQNB010055076.1:2359-39268 GCA_026074375.1 Tanacetum coccineum
ATATATACTATTTACATTTCAAACCCTTAAGTTTTCATAATTACACTTTTAGTCCTCCAACTTTACACAATTTACACTTTAGGTCCTTATATGTTTAAAACAGCCCCTTAAGTTCCAAAAGTGACCAAAATAGTCCCTAAACCTTAAAAGGTCAGTCATTGATAGTTTTGACCCTATAGTTTGCAAATTGACACTTTTAGTCCCTTAACTTGTAAAAATCGCATTTTAATCCCGATTAAGTTCTAACAAGTGGAAATTGGTTTTATTACTTTCCAATAAGTCATATAAGCTGTTGTCAGCCCATAAATAAGCTCGGCCTTATTGGACCCGTTAAGGTCCAATAAGCCATCTAAAGGTCCAATTTGAACTTTAGAAGCACAAAAGCCTTCATTATGCTTATTTAAGTTAGTTAAGCTGGAAATAAAGCCCGGGAGAGCTTATTCGAGCTTATTGGGCTTGTTAGCCCAATAACTCTAACCCGATTGGATTTAAAAGACCACTAAGGTTTAAATAAAGTGGTTCAACTTATTTTCTCATCTCAATAAGCTCTTATGGTCATAACTAACTTGTTTTAGTGTTTGGCTTATCCAATAAGCCAATTAGCTCGTTATTGGGCTTTTGGCAGTTTTTGTCTGTTTTTGGTCATTTAAGCTCGTTTTTAGAGGTAAAAGATATGTGTAATTAAGCACTTATTACATAACTAACTTGTTTTAGTGTTCGGCTTATCCAATAAGCCAATAAGCTCGTTATTGGGCTTTTGGGCCCAATAAGCACCTAGATAAGTTTACACGAGTTCAAGTTATTTCAATAAGGTCCATTAGTATTTTCTAAGTCTAATAAGTTCTCTTAAATTGTATAAGCTTACCAATAAGCTGTTTGAGCTTATTATGGCTTATAGGTTCACGTTTGGACTCGGTAATGGACTAACAAGCCCATTAAGGGTCCGATTGGTTTTCTAGTGAGTATTAGGGTCCATTTAGCTTCGATAAGCATTTTAGGTTTTTAAATAAGTTCGTGGAGCTTATCAATAAGTTGTGGGTCTCCTCTATTGGACCTGTTTTGGTTTAACGAGCCTATGGGTGGCCTGTTAAGGGTTTCCCCCTTGCGTTCTACTAGTCCATGCGTCTAATAAGTTTACTTAGTCCTATATTAAGCTCGAAGGAGCTTATGAATAAGCCATGAATCCTACCCGTGGGCTGTTAAGCTAGTTGGGCCCAAGCCGTGAGCACGTTTAGGTCACTCAAGGCCCTTTTGTGGCTTGTTAGTTTCCCTAACCCCTTATATGATTCGAACTGTGCTCTAGGGACAAAAATGTTGCGTATTTAACATCTATACACGTCGCATTTTACATGCAAGTGCTTTAAGGTCGCGTACGTATCCCCAAGCCATCTTAGGCTGTTTACAACTAAAGTTTACGTGTGGTTTCCTTATAACAACAATTTTTGACGCTTTGCTTGTTACTAGGTCACATTACATGTGTTCTATGTATTTTAAATCACCACACAAGTTGTTATACGCAATAGCATTGCGTATAACACGTTCATTTGAAATTAACATGCGTTTTCTTTAGTTATCCCACTATTCATATGTTCAAACGCCACACAAAAAACTAGTTAGCAAAGGATCACGTATAATATAAATGTTATGGGTTCGAATGTGACTTACAAGGGTCCTATAGTTCTTAGCTTGAGAAGTGGATGTGTAGTATGTTAACCCTTAGCTCGTATACCCTTCTTAATAACCTTGTATGCTATCTTATGTACACCTTGTGTCCTTGGAAGGAAAATGTGAGTGTGTATGGTTCGGTTATCACTTAACCCGAATGCAATAGGGAGAAATAAGAATGGTTTTTGCCTTGAGAGAGTTTGAGAGTTTAACAAGTGTTCAAGTGTATATGTGAGTGTGTATTTATAGGCAAATGAGCTAGTTACTTCCCTTGGTTCTAAACTAACCAATGTCGAGCCTTAAGAGGTGGTTTTGAGGTTTCCTAGTTAATATCAAATGGTTTCTTGATAAACCACTTAAGTACAAGTTTTAATTACTCAAATGTTGTACAAGATTTGCTAGATACTTGAAATCTAAGGGATTTGGTTTGTTTGATCATGCTTAGCCTCGGTATCAAAGGAACAAGGAAGAAAATGGTTATTGTCCATTAGGTAATTGGCTAGTAGGAGACATTTAGGACAATTATTAATTAAACCAAGGATGTACTAGTACTTATCATTAGGGAATTTTTAAGGATTTTCTAGGTGCTTTTGTGTGTATAACCGGCCCCTAGTGGGTTTTACACAAGGATTGATTTAATTTTTAGTGTTAAGGTTATAAAAGTGGGTATTGGTTTGAGTCTAGGTAAGTCTAGGTATTTTCGGGGTGTGTCCAAATGTATTTTATTGTGAAACGTAAACCTTTTATGTGACTAATAAAAATAAAACACACAAAGTTTATAATTATCTTCTTAATAATTATTTTTACTTGGTTGATGTAAACCTTAATTTCTTTGATGACCGTTTACATTAATTGATTATTTCTAGTCTACGCGATTTAGCTTGAAAGCAAACATTAAAAGTAAACGCGTATCGGACCAAAATAAATAGTGACAAATAATAGGAGTCGTAAAATAACCTGAAATTAAAAAATGTTACACAAACAAGTAACACAAATATTAAACTCATAAAAATCAGAAACTTCATATCAAAAGACACTAGAAGTGTACCAATAGTTATAAGATCAAACGATGGTGATTACAAGCTTTTCCAAGCGAAAAATATTATCAATAATCCAAGATATTGATTCATATTATCCCAAAACCTTAAGGTGCTGTCACCACACTTGTAAGATCAAGAAATAACAAGCCAATATCGTCTGGTACGGCTTCAATAGGGTTGGTTGGATCAAAGGTTTGTCAAGCCTTAATAACCAAAAACCCTTATTTTAAGGTGTGTAATCGAATGGGATCAATTTGTATGAGATGTATGTAATGGGAGAGCCAAAGAAGGATATTTGTAGGCTTTTCGAGGGCCAAAACAACCGCACAAAATAAATTATGCGCCACACATTTTGAGGCGGTGGAAGGGAAAATTAAATGCTAAGAGAAATTGAATGTTGGTGAAAAGTGCGCCACACATTTTGCAAGTACGGTGTACTTGGGGTATTTTCAGCAAATAGCATTTTTTTTCAAAGTTGTAGATAATTTAATTCTCTTCACGTGGCCGCTTGAATCAACTAAAACGGAGTTCGTATGACCGAGTTATGACCAAAACAGTGAACAGGTGTCTGGAAGCCTTTAGCTTGAGTTATTTCCTCGTTTAAGCTTTACATCATCGTGTATTCTTCCGTTTTCTTCCACGACACGTACCTAGAACCTACAATAGCATAAATACTTGATTAAGTATCGAAAGTTCTTATAATTTAACCAATATATATACATAAAAGCATAGATAATGCATATATAAATATGTATAATTTAAGCGTTATCAGCTTCTTTCGTCTACCGGTACCCATCCTTGTTTTCCTTCGTTATAATTTTTATGGTATCAAAGAATGGTAAAGACCTTTTAGCCGACCGGGCTAAAAATCTATTTAGAGCAGCCAACTTGCCGCTTAAACTCTGCATTTCCTCCAGGGTCCGGGGGGATTGCATATTCACAATTTCCTTTGTATTCTTTGGGCTGGCTTGGATCCCTTTGAAGGTAACCATATATCCCAATAACTTTCCCTCCTCGACCCCAAATGAGGATTTCTTTAGATTCAATTTCATGTTGATTCTCCGGAGGTTGTCAAATGTCTCGACGATATCAGCTATTAACATATTTTCATCGTTGATTTTGATAACCCTGTCATCAACATTCGCTTCTAGATTCCTTCCCATTTGCGACTGGAAAGCGGTGTCAACCAACCTTTGATACGTAGGCCCGACATTTTTGAGTCCAAATGGCATCTTTGTATAGTAGTACGTGTCTTGGTTCAAATAAAATGCAACTTTTTCTTCATCGTCTTGAGCCATTTGAACTTGGTGTTACCCTTTTAAGCGTCCAAGAAACACTTATACCGAAAGCCTACTACGGATTCGATCTTTCCGTCAATATCCGAAAGTGGATAATAGTCCTTCGGGCATGCTGAGTTAATGTTTTGGAAGTCTATGCACATCCTCCAGCTTCCGTCTAACTTTTTTACCAGTGCCGGAATGGATATCCACGTGGAATATTTCACCGACCGAACTATACCTGCTTTCAGCCACTCCTATACTTCCTTTACCACCGCTTGGATCCTGTCGGGAGCTAAAACCCTTCATTTTTGGCATAACTCCTCTATCAATGGGTGGGCATTAAGAACATGTTCTATGATCCTCCTTGGTACCACTGTCATGTCGGATGGTTCCTACGCAAAGACTTTTATGTTCTTCTTTAACAATGCTTTAAGTTGGTTTTTGCATCCTCCGAAAAGGTTTCCCCCCCCCCTGACAGTTACCAGTTGTTTCGGATATGACGGGTTAACAAGTATTTCCTTTGTCAAACTATCTTCTGATTTTACCTTAGCAAGAGGGGTATCCCGATGAGTTTCTTTTTCAACCATTTGCTTCTTCTCTATCCTTCTACACTCAGATATTATCACCGTTCGAGTGACCATCATTGCAATTCCCCTTGGGGCAAGAAACTTTACCATAGAGTGTATCATTGAGGAAACGGCTCAGAGGGTCTTCAAACCGGTTCTTCCAGGGATGACATTGTAAGGTGAGGGGGCGAATGATCGTGAAGTTCATCATCACCCTTTAAAACAGACCCCCAACCCAAAGACCACTTCCAGCTCGATATTCCCCAATGGTTTTACCACGTCCCCGACAAAGCCTACTAGGTCCGTCTGGGTGCTCCTTAGTCGAGACTTTATCTTGGGGCTTAGGTTTTCAAAGCAATGCTCAAACATCACCTTTACTGACGCCCCCTGGTCTACATATATCCTGCATACCAAATACCCTTCCATAACGGCCTCAATAATAAGCGGTTCGTCTAAGGCATCTTCAGACGATACTGCCGAAAAAACGATGGGCGCTTTCATCTAGTTTTCTTCCTTCTCAACTGACTTTCTCTTCCTTTCATCTCACCAGGATCGTATCATGTTAATAACCTTATCCTTTCCTCCGTCTCTTCCCTTCGGATTCCCTCGACCCCTCTGTCTGATGTCCTTAATTAAGTGATTGAGTTTCCCTGACTTTAGGCTGATTCTAGTTGTATCGTTAGTTGGAAACAGTCGTTGGTGTAGTGCCCCTTCTCTCCATGGTAATCATAATATCTATCTTGGTTTTCTTTCTTAGGTGGTAGTTGCATAGGTCTGGGTGGTTGTAAGTTTAGCTGAAGCTCCAAAGCCAAGGTTTCTTTACGTTGTTTGGTGAGTGAGCTAAGATTGAGCCTGGGTTGATGGTATCCCCGATGGTCTCCTCTCGGAACCTGATAGGGGGCTTGGGGTCGGTAGGGAGCAATCACGTCTCTGTGGTTGAACGTGTTCCTTCCGTCATTCCTTTGTTTATCCGCCCCGTATCCTCCCCTGTGGAACCGATCTTCTCTTTGGCTCACTAGCCTTGCCAGCTTTTTTAAGGCCTCAGGTACCTCACCCTTAGGCAATTCTATGTTGGCGACAACCTCCTCCGATCTTACAAAATCATCCAGCCTAACCATCATCTCATCCACCGTTTTTGGTACCTTGTCGGAATATCGTTTGGCTAGTTCCGGACATTTGTGAGTATCCATGAACGATGATATTTTCATGACCTCCGGTACACCCACGATAAAACCTGTCTCCACGATCCACCTTTTCTTGAAAGCAACCAGGGTTTCGTTCGCCTTCCTTGCTATCTTAGTTATCTCTGTTTGGTCTTTAAAACATGCTCTCCTTATCAAAAACCTGGTTATGAACTGCTTTATGAGTGTTGCCCATCCGTCGATGCTACCAACGGGGAGGTGTTCGAACCATCCCCTTGCACTCCCATTCAGAATATGCTGGAACATGCGGCACCACACCGGCATGGGCCACTCTCCTAAGATTGCCGCGGAAGAGAACCGACTGAGATGGTCTTCCGGATCCATTGTTCCATCGTACAACTTAACATTGGACGACATCTTGAATTCCGGATCAGCGAACTCTATTATCCTTCGCGTCAGTGGGGTTTTTACCATTTGTTTAAAGGGTTTCTTCAAGTCAGCGTCTATTGTCTCCTTCCCCGTTACAATAGTACGGACTCTAGTTTTGTCCCTATCATCATTGAAGTTCAAGCGTAACGGAGAGATGTTGCCCCGACTATTGTGTTCATTCACTAGTGACCTGAGGGCCGATAGGCATCCTTCAATCTATTCCTTGGGGGTTGGAGGAGTGGTTCCGTTATCGTCTTCGGAACCACACCCAAGAAGGGTACCCGTCATCCTAATGCTCTGGTAGATTGAATAAGGGTCTCACGGATGACACCAATTTGTTGAAGTAAATCTTTGCACTCTGGAGAGATCCTTCGGACTTGTGAAGTCAAGGTCCTTCGGATTCCTGTAGGGTATGAAACAGACGCGTTAGCCTCGCCCTGGGTGTGACCCAAGACCAAGCTCCGGCGTAAGTGTAAGCATGAGATTCTACCAAAAGGCTGAAGTAAGTAAATGCAAGTGATAATGTAGTAAAATGCTCCCTGTGTGAGAGTAAGTGATGGGTATTTATACCCTCAGAAGTATAGTGCCGAGCAACCGTTCTAGTTTTTTTTTTTTTTTTTTTTTGAACGGCGACTTTTATTAAGAAAAACTAGCAAGGAGCTAGAAATTACAAAGAAATAAGAGACGGGTTTTTATACCAATCGTCCCAGCTAAACAAAGTATTGCATCTATACCGACACCAGTAATAAGAACTACAAATAATCTCATCAAAAAACGTCTCCTTAGATTTGGGCTTGGCCTCGAACATCTTCTTATTACGAAAATTCCATAGAAGCCACCACATCACAAAATAAATACCTTGGAACATGCTTTTATTCTTCTTCGGCAGTTTTACATTATCGATCCAAGACCTCCATTCTCCGTAAGAGTTAATATCCATAAAAGGCACGTCCCACCACCGATTTATTAATTTAGAAATCTTCTTTGCCGTGTTACAAGCGAAGAACAAATGATCATTGGTTTCAATCCCGACATCACAATTCACACAAGATAGAGACTCAATATCTATACCACGTCTGGAAATGTTAAATCTAGTAGGTAAGGAGTTCGTCATTACCTTCCAAGCGAAGGTGTTCTACACTACAAAAAACGAACAAAATAAAGTTGTAAATATATCAAGACTAGTGTGAAGTTTTTTTGGCCGTGCTAAGCACGGCCCAGGATTGTAAAATAATCAATGACGCTAAAACAATCATGAAAATCATATAACACGGTAAAATGTAAAATTGTAATGTTGGCTGTCTAGATTAGATGTTAACATCTCACAAGGCATAAAAATAAGCTCCAACAGAATAGTAAAATTTTCATATCTTTATGGTAAAATAGACATATTATGGCGTTCTCCTTTTATTACCAAATGTTCACAGTATATACATCTTTGGATATTTATGGCAAAATAGACGACATTTAAAAATGTCACATACACTTAAGAATGCATCATTTTCTAAAATGGAAAGACGAAAATTAAAAAAGATTTTAAGCCACGCATTTAAAAAATGTGGAAGAATTAAAAAAAATGCATGTATTTTGGTAAATGCATTTGAAGTGTATGATTGTGGTTTTTTCTCACTTCTCTCGTGTTAAGTTTCTTCTCATTTAATTTACATGTTGTTGTCATGTTTAACTTTGAGCCAAAGCAAATATTCAAGCCTCTGAAGTCTGAAGTACCACGCATTGCAAAATCATAGATTACATCATCACCAAACAACTAATCAGTTATATATATCACGCCTAATAACTTAAAAAAAAGGTCAAACTGTTACTCCTTGTTTGACTGCAAAGATATCCACACATCCACACACAAAAAACCAAATCCATACTCCATCGTATTATCATGTCATATTTTCTACTCAGTTGTACGGTTAGCTGAATAAAATAAATGGCTATAATAAATATCATATACATTATGAAATTATATATATTAGCCTATGACATATATGGACATTTTTAGATTCAAACCTACTGAAAGATACATAGTAGAATATGAGAAAGAATACAGTGTTTGGCACACATCCCATGCTTCTTGAGCCTTCCTCCCACATCATTCGCTGTAGAGAATATTTGAAATAAATTGTAAAATCTAACAAAATCTTACAAACCATAAAAACAAACAGTACAATATTTGATTGGTACGCAACATTCACCTCTTTGAGACTACTATACCACCTTTTTAAACAGTAGTTATAAGTAATCTAAATATATTTGTGTAAAAACCATAAATATGCAAATAAATCTACTTTCTCCATCACTCCTCATAAAGTAGAGAAAAAAAAGTACATTCGTGCACAGTAGGCAGGCCATCCTAGTTTCTTTTCAAAAAGAAAATAATTTTAGTAGCACCGTTATTAAACATTTATGTTAACAAAACAAATATATGTAAATGTTAAAAATCAAACACTGGACAAAATTCTAGTGTGGCGTCAGATTGTATTGTATTATATGATCATATGATTTATGCACTCAATATCAGTACTCGTATAATACTGGTAGCATCTTTATTAAACATTTGGCAGTAGTAGTGTAAATTTATTATGAATATATCACAAAAAAAAAAAAAACCGTGTCTAAACCAAATAATTATGTGTACACACCATTTCATCTCAAATTAAGTGCAATACATATATTTTTTCCCTTCTAAAATGTAAAAAAAATACAATACCTACCAACTTAAAAAGTTTGAACTTAGTTTGAGAAGTTAACTTTTCAAAATACGGAAAATCAAGCATACCAAACGAGCTACTAAAACTTTTGCACACATATGAGTAGGATTTCCTTATACATAACAAACGGCCAGACTACAAATAAATAAACAACAAAAATATAATTACCTTTATTCATGTAAACAAAAACTTGAATAGAGTAATCTTCTCATAATCTCCATCCTTTTGAAGTTTAGAGCCTTCTTCATATGATTATTTTCATATCTTCAAGCTTTTATATCATCAACAACTACAAAAGCCAACTAAAAAAAACAACTACAAAAACACATATATAATTAAACCCTGGATGAAAGCAAATAAAAAAATATAAGAACCATAAACTAACAAAATCGAACCTAAAAAACCCCATTATAACATAATCCCAAACACACAAATGAAGCTAAAACAAAATTATATCAAACACGAAAATATACATGTAGTTAACTTCGTCGACGATCTACATCTTTCTGTAAAGCACACCGCCATGAATTTCTGCGAAAACATAAACATGTCAAAGTGTAGGTTAATAATCAAGATCAAATCATAAAAACATCAAAAAATAGGACACTGAAAAACTTTCAATCTCATACACTACACAAACCAAATATATGAACAAAAAATATAAAAGCAACAACTGACATATGCTTACCCTATATATACATTGCCGTAATGAAGAAGAAAATGGAGACTAAAAAGTATATTGAGGAAGAAAAAGGAGCAGTGGAAGGAAAATGTAGAGAGAAGATAAGAAAAAAAGAGAGTGTGTGATTGTCAAATGAGGGCTTGACTTATTTGTTTACTTTGGCACAATAAAAATCAATACGTGGCATCATTTTCTGTTCATCGAAGCACTGTAGCTACAGTGCTACAGTGCTGGGCCAGAAAATTTAGCCCAAAAATTTGGGCCGGCCCAATTAGTTTTTTTTTTTTTTTTTAAATTGTTGGGACAAAATAGGGAGGAAAAAAATGTTACAAAAGTACCGACGCATTCAGATAAAAAAATACCCGCGGTAACATTTCCGAATTTACTTAAACAGTGTCATTTTACACCATGAGACCAAAAAAATAAATTCGCAAAAAAATAAAAAATAATAAAATAAATCATTTGAGAAGGGTTGACTTACTATTCATTTTAAGCATCGTAGCTACAGTGTTGGGCCAAAAAATTTGGGCCGGCCCAATTAGTTTTTTTTTTATATAAAAAATTGTTAGCACAAAATAGGGAGGAAAAAAATGTTACAAAAGTACCGACGCATTCAGATAAAAAATACCGCGTAAATTTCCGAATTGATTTAAAACATGTAGTTTTACACCATGAAGAACAAAAAATAAATTCGCAAAAAAAATATAAAATAATAAAATAATAAAAAAATAAAATTTTAACGCCACGCAACAACGCGTAAGACCATAAAAAAAACTACTAAAACGCAACAACGCGCGAAAAATTAACGCACCGCAGTAACGTGCAGGAAAAAATAAACTTACACTATTAAACATAAAAAAAACGAGCGAAAAAAAAATTAAAATAAATAAATAAATAAATATAACGCCGTGCAACAACGTGCGAAAAATTAACGCCCGCAGCAACGCGCGGATATCTTTGCTTGTTTATATAATAGGTAGAAATAAAAATCAATACGTGGCATCATTTTATGTGTTTAGGTGGCATGATTTGAAGGCATGAGGTCTCATTTATATAATAGGTAGATAAGTTTCGGTTTAAACTCTTAGTAAATTTTGCCAAACTGCAATGCATTCGTACATGCAACAAAACGTCACACATACTTGTGTAAAGAAACGTACGCAAGTTTTGGAGTCAAACTGATACGACCCGGTTTGGGTTGTATCGGGATAGTAGCACCACTTCAAGCGTGTGCGAGCTCCTTAAGCATATAGAGAGAAGACTAGAACTTTATACACCAAATATATTAATAATTCATGACCATATTCAATTCGATATGGTAGTAAGTAAATCCTGTATAAATATAGCCATTATATATATAATCATTTGAGATGTGTTGACCTACTGTTCATCGAAGCACTGTAGCTACAGTGCTACAGTGCTGGGCCAGAAAATTTAGCCCAAAAATTTGGGCCGGCCCAATTAGTTTTTTTTTTTTTTTTTTTTTAAATTGTTGGGACAAAATAGGGAGGAAAAAAATGTTACAAAAGTACCGACGCATTCAGATAAAAAAATACCCGCGGTAACATTTCCGAATTTACTTAAACAGTGTCATTTTACACCATGAGACCAAAAAAATAAATTCGCAAAAAAATAAAAAATAATAAAATAAATCATTTGAGAAGGGTTGACTTACTATTCATTTTAAGCATCGTAGCTACAGTGCTGGGCCAAAAAATTTAGCCAAAAAATTTAGGCCGGCCCAATTAGTTTTTTTTTTTTATAAAAAATTGTTAGCACAAAATAGGGAGGAAAAAAATGTTACAAAAGTACCGACGCATTCAGATAAAAAAATACCCGCGGTAACATTTCCGAATTGATTTAAACAGTGTCATTTTACACCATGAGAACAAAAAAATAAATTCGCAAAAAAAATATAAAATAATAAAATAATAAAAAAATAAAATTTTAACGCCACGCAACAACGCGTAAGACCATAAAAAAAACTACTAAAACGCAACAACGCGCGAAAAATTAACGCACCGCAGTAACGTGCAGGAAAAAATAAACTTACACTATTAAACATAAAAAAAACGAGCGAAAAAAAAAATTAAAATAAATAAATAAATAAATATAACGCCGTGCAACAACGTGCGAAAAATTAACGCCCGCAGCAACGCGCGGATATCTTTGCTTGTTTATATAATAGGTAGAAATAAAAATCAATACGTGGCATCATTTTATGTGTTTAGGTGGCACGATTTGAAGGCATGAGGTCTCATTTATATAATAGGTAGATAAGTTTCGGTTTAAACTCTTAGTAAATTTTGCCAAATTGCAATGCATTCGTACATGCAACAAAACGTCACACATACTTGTGTAAAGAAACGTACGCAAGTTTTGGAGTCAAACTGATACGACCCGGTTTGGGTTGTATCGGGATAGTAGCACCACTTCAAGCGTGTGCGAGCTTCTTAAGCATATAGAGAGAAGACTAGACAATTTATTTGACAAACTTGATTGATTGATTAACTGATTACATTGTGAAACCTTAAATACTAGTTATGTGATAACTCACAAAACCAAACACTTATTCTAACACAACTCGAATACATATCCCAAAACAATGACTTATCCTAAAACAATTAAAATAAGATAGTTATCCTTGTGCCATCATGATCCTCATGCGTATCATTCCTCACTCCTTCAAAATCACCTTGCCCTCAAAGTGTTGTCTTGAAAAGCACTCTTAATTCCGGGATCCCATAATCTTCTTTAAATTGCAGCCTCTATCTTTTTCTTCTTCAGCCTTTTGCTGCCTTGGACGTAACACAACACTCTTCTTTCGCCTTCCTCTGCCCCACGACTCTTCTCGCGATATACCCCAAGCGCTTCACCACCACCCATAACAACCTCTATCACACTTTTCTTATTTTCTGAAAATTCGTCAAACTTGCTACGAACTTCATTACTCTCACTAATATGGAAAACACAGTCTATCGCACTACTAACCTCATCAATACCAATATCTTCATCAGCATCTAAGGGCCCTTTAATCTCAGGTGAAGCTAATTCACTTCGTAATGATAGAATGGTATCTGCTTTCTTTTAAATGATATGCTCTTTCTTTTTCTCTGCAATTGCCTCCAAACGAGCCTCTATTATACGGGCTAAGGAGAAGGCTTCCCTTAAAGTTGTAGGCCTCGCCCTCAACAGTTCTATTGATAACGTCAGTTTAAGTCCGGAGATATAAAACGATGTAAGTAAAGATTCAGAGATCTCCGTTACTCGATTTGCAAGTATCACAAACTCACTTTCATATTCGGCCACCGTACCCATTTGCAATAGCTTAGATAGTGCATATTCCGCATTCTGATTGCTGCCACCTAATGTCATGAATAGTAGCTCGAAGAATTTTTTTTTTATTGATGAACAGTAACTCGTAGATCAATAAAGGAAAAAATAAATAATTTTTTTGCGATGAACAGTACCCCACGATGAACAGTGTTCGGTGAATAGTACCCTATGAACAGTACCGTGAATAGTACTCCGGTGAACAGTAACTTTTTTTTATCCTTAAATCAGTAGCCCTCAACAAGGACTCTCAATAAAAGCACCAATTGATACGACCCGGTTTGGGTTGTATCGGGATAGTAGCACCACTTCAAGCGTGTGCGAGCTCCTTAAGCATATAGAGAGAAGACTAGACAATTTATTTGACAAACTTGATTGATTGATTAACTAATTACATTGTGAAACCTTAAATACTAGTTATGTGATAACTCACAAAACCAAACACTTATCCTAACAGAACTCGAATACATATCCTAAAACAATTAAAATAAGATAGTTATCCTTGTGCCATCATAATCCTCATGCGTATCACAAACGCTTAACAAAACTCATAACTTTGATATTAAAAAGTTTGAAAATGGGTATAGACCTTGAATAATAGTCAAACGGAAACATTGTTCAGAAACAAATATTGTAATTTGCATGACAAGGTTTCAAATTACATTTGACAATTTGACAACGATGTTGAACTACAAAATTAAACATCATGTACTTTACGTGCATGGTAACGCTACCTCAAAACAACAACATCTAAAGGTTGACTTATGCTTTTTTTTCTCCGAATCTTCTTATTAACGTACTGTACCATCTTTGGTTTGTCAAACTTAAGATAAAGATGAGTAATACTAAATTTGGGTAATTTACATATCATCAAAATGCATTACAACAAAAGTCACTAAAATAGTAAAATGTAATGGCAGTCTAGCGGTACCTATGGGGTTGTAAACAAACTGAATGTTCAGTGAACATTTTATAAACCGTTTAGTTAAAAGTTCGTTTATTTATTAAATGAACGAACAAGGATAACATTTTACGTTCGTTTAGTTTAATGAGCGAACATGAACAAAAGTCTTGTTCGTTCATTCATGTTCGGGACATCCGATTATTCGCTCGTTTATTATCATATATTTGTTTATGTTCGTCTATTGTATCTCTTTATTAAATAATTTTAAAAATGATTTACTTAAACAAGACAACACTTATAAAGCACAATATGTTGTGTACTTTTTATCTTTATTTTTCTACGTTCGTTTATGTTCGTTTAGTGCCTTAATTAACAAACATAAGCTGACATGAACAACTTTATTTCTTAATAAACGAATATGAATAAGAGAATTCATTCGTTTAAGTGATTGTGTTCGTTTATTTGTCCGGTTAAAATTAAACGAACAAACATGAATAAGGCTACATTCGTGTTCGTCCGGTTCGTTTACAGCCCTAGTACCTAGTTGTGACAAATGATAGTTTTGTTTTGTGTGCTTTGCGTGTGTATTAGTATGCTTTTAACCTTTTTAGACAGTGGTTTGGTAGTAGTTTAGCGGTAATTCAGTGGCGATTCGACAACTGTTATATGTCCCGTGATGTTTTAACAATGCGAGCGCATGCACGTTTCATCCTTTATTACGTTTATATGAAGAGAAACTAGTTTTGAGGGGAATCCAAAATTCTGAGAGAGCAACTTAAAATTCTCGCTCTTTTTTCGAGTTCAAATATGAAAGAATGAATGAAAGAATAGAAGATGAGTGTTTGTTTGTATGAATAACAATATATCTTCATATAAAATGTTATAATTCATAGATATACATAATTGGGGCGTTGAAACTTGTAACATAAATCTTTTACCTAGTAAAGAAAAACGAAAAGTGAGGACTTTTACATTTCAAAAAAAAGAATATTTTCTTATTAGGTATGATGCTTCTAATTTTTTTATTATTTTTAAATATATGTTTAATTAAAAAGCTTAAATACTTTCAAAATTGGCATTATTTTAATGGAGAAATCTGATGAAGAAAAAAAACACATAAAAATATATGTGTCAAATTTATAAAAACAAAAACTTGAAAAAAAGAGGAGGTAATTAATAAAACTTGAGTGGTTTAATTATAAATAAATTATATAGAGTTAAGTGTAAATTTATAAATTTACAAATTTTTATTATAACTTTATAAAAAAAACAAGTAACCCTTTAAACTTTCATAACTTATAAAATAGAAAAAATAAAAATTATATATCTCTACACTATATTTAGAAAAATAATGTATAAGCCCCGTGCCCACACTATATTTAAAAAAATAATGTATAAGCCTCGTGCGTGCACGGAGATTAAACTAGTACGTAGTATATCATATAAGATGCATTTTCGAAAAAAAATCATGATTATTGAAACAATTTTACATTACCGAGATTAAAGCATGTGGTTTATGAGTACTCTCGAGATACGTCCCTTGATGTTAGCTTGCTTATAAAATAAGCTTTGTATAAATGACGAACTTTATTCTTTGTTTAAGCTATATGTTATACGGTGGTGACTCAAGGGTAAAGCAAGTAAAGCTAGGGTTTTAGGCCCTTAATTTTTTTAGGCCCTGGATTTTATAAGACTTAGTATATATATAAAGTTAGTCACATGTTTTTTTTGTCATATTTAGAAATCCGATTATTCAAGGCCTTAATTAGCGGATAAATGTGAAATAATCAAAGTTTTGGGTTTTTTGTTGTTTTTACTTTCATTATTTTAGCCTGCGAGTTGTAGAAGTTTGATCCCAGATATCTACCTACTATATAAAATAAGGTTTGTGAGAACTCATCTTAAAGCAAAATTCTTTAAAAAATGACACCTGTCCTCTATCAAATAATCAATGGCTCACGTTCAATATACCCTTCCAACATTTATTATCTCCCAAAAATATCACCAAAACAAAAACCCTCACATAAAAATCTAAACCACCCGATGAAGGATTAAACAATACGACGAAATCAAAACAACACTCAATGTTTAATCAACAACACAATCAAGGCGATAAATCAAAACGATTTCTGATCAATGAAATTCGTAAAGATCAAAAAACCCCCCAAAATATATAAACCCAAAAACCCTAATCAAACTTATAAACATCCGGTATCAATTGATGTTATGTTCAAAATCAACTATTTTCAAGGTTAGTTATTATTTAATTTTTGTGTTCAATTTAAATCGTGGTTAATTATTATTATACACTTAATTTCCAGCTTTATGTTTTATATGTTGTTAAGACGAATTACTTTTGTTGAATTTTTTGTTATAAACGTGCATTATTATTATCATACGGTAAATTGAATGAGAATAATGTTTGAAACAAATTCATATATTTAAGCAAACTTTGAAAAAAATGAAATACATAACCGAAAGGATTTATCGCACCGTAACAATCTATCATTATTTTCGGGAAATCAAATTGAATGCACAAATCGTTTCTTTGTTATTCGTCAAAAATTTTAAAATTTGAATTTTTATGTTAACCCAATCCATACACTATAAATTGGTCCATTAAGAAGGTTTTTGAAAATAATTCGATTGCTATGAAGCCTAATGAAGCTTATGGACTTATTTTCTGATGGTAAGTCCTTTGTTTGGAACTTCTTATATAGTAAGCAATAAGCGATAAGCAACTAATCATTTATAATAACCAATGCCAAACACTCTCAACATTGAATAACTACATAAAGTATACCTAAAACTGTGTATTTATGGTTAATTTTTATTGCTTGCTGTCATTTAAAAGTTTTTTTTATTGTTTGTGTGGGTTATTATTACTAAATAAGTCACGATTGATACAAAAGTTGGTTCATGTTTTCTTGCAGCTTGCTTGGTGCTGGCTTTGCAGCTTGCTACAAAGATTGGTTCTTAGCTAAATTTGCTTCATGTTTTCTTGCAGCTTGCTTGGTGATGGTTTTGCAGCTTGCTACAAAATCTAAGAGGGTGTTTGGGTAACTTTATGTTAAGAGCTTAATAGTTTATGTTAGGAGTTTTTGCTTTTCATTTTTATGTCCATGTATTTTTTTGTGAAGTTAGAGTTAACAAAAAGACATGCTGATATGTATAATTTTACTTGTGCAGGTTCCTCCAAAACGAGAGCCAAAACCACAACCATTAATTAGAGAGTTTGACAAGACATGAAGAAGTACTAAGCGAAATGGAAGAACGGAGGAGGTTGGAACAAGAGGAAGCAAAGAAGAGAATGTTTAATGCTCAACCTATTTTGAAAGAGTAAGTAGCACACATTAGAATGTTTAAGATCCAAGTAATAACATCTGTTATATATGATGTTGATGCTCAGATTGGTCAAAATTGTAGGGATCCTATTCCGGTTCATGAGAGTTTGCAGACCTCTAGCTGAGGTTCAGGAATTTGATATACATGTAGAATCTCGAGGTGTGGATAGAGTGGAATTTGACAAAAAAATCAAGGAGAAATAAATGATGTACCAGATATGTCGAGATGAGCCTTAGGTATCAATCTTCTGTTTGGTTGTAATTTATATCATTATTTTGTATATTTTCAGGTATCACCCCACTTGCCTAAATATAGCAATTAGAATAACTATACATGTAGCCGTAAGCAATGCTTAGACGGTAACATACTCATAACAAAAGCTCTACATAGATGTTGACCATGACATGGTAAAAGGTCGCTAAATGTTCATCGATTTAGTTTTTTATTTATGTATTGTAGTAGTACAATTTGGATTAAGGGCACCTAATCTTTTTCTATACCTTGCTTAAATTGTATTATTTAATAGCTCACAGTATTGAAATTTATTGGGTATGTTGTTGTAGTGTACACAAGTTTATCCTAACCGTAATCTTAAATGTCTAATGTACTAAGATTAAGCACAATTATGTTGTTTCTTTCTAATTTGAAGGGGGTTTTGGATGTCCATGATAAAAATAGTTCTAAACGTACATCATGTCATATGCAGTCGAACCTTAACCTTGAATCTGCTAAATAGATTCTGGAAGCTGTCATGGCTGGGAATCATACTCTCTGTCCTTTTTAAAGGTATAAAATAAACTGCAAATTTTATTAATTATTTTATTACTTTTTTGTTGTTTCGATTTGTGTTTTTAAGGTTTCACATAGAACTTATAAATCATTGTGACAATTTTTATGGCATCTATCGCTGCTGTTTTTTGTATATTCTGCTGCCAACGTTTGTTTATATTATCAAAGAAAGAAATTAAATGGAGTAAACATCAATTCGAGTTAGGACATTTTAGTGCTTCTAAATACCCATCATGCTGGAGTTCTGCAGCTGGAAACTAGGCTTCATATAGAGGTGTTTCTTCCTTTATTCGAGAAAATTAGAACAAGTTGATGAAAAGCAACATAGGCACTTACTTAAGGAGGAATTGGAGGCCTAGGCGTATATTCATACTTTCACAAAATTAGCCTACTATTAATGAATTTGTAAATAAACTTTAATAGGTTTTCGGTAACAAATTTAAATAGCTAGAAAATCTTAACAGAATAATTGATTTTGAGATAAGGATTATGAATTACGCATTATGAATATCATCGCTAGAACGTGTAAAGTCTAAATACTGAACCATTTACACTGCAGCCTAAATTCTAAAAATTAAGTTCAAAACTACCTTCGTAAAAACATAGGAACCATGAATAACATAGTTCTTTTTTCATTTATTGTTGTCATCTTTAACTTTAGTTATTTCAAGGTTAGCGATGGTTAGTTAGTTTTTGACAGGCTATTCCACCTGAAAAACTGCTCAAAGTATTAATTCAAATACAGATCAATTTGAAGCGGGAAAAGGAACTATGAACAAAGTCATCACTCCTCAAGCTTGGTTAATCAAACTGATATCTGTAGCAGGTCGTTTTACTGTAGTAGCATATATAAGGGATTCTGATAGCCGATTGAGTAGATTAATTAAAGCAATCACTTCATTTCTTTGTAACTGCAGCAGTTGTAATAATATAATTACAGATAGTGTTAGTTAAGAAATGAAATGGCCACTGAGATCAGCTTGAAAAGAATATAGGATACTCATATGTGGGTCCGGGTTACTCTGATCATCGATAGAGAACAAAAATCTTCAATGCAGTTCCAAGACCAAGAACTTGAAGTTTTCCCCAAAAACAACACTTCTCACACCCAACACAATCCATGAGTGCACTGCACCATGTATAAATTTTAGTTAAGAAAACGACCACAACACAAAAGATAGTAGAGGTGAGAAGATAGGCGGGTCAGGCAGGTTAGGTGACGGTCAAAGCGGTCTTTTTTTGTATGAGCAAAAACAGGACAAAATGTTTAACAGACTTTTAACTGTAAAAAAAGAATAGATATGTAAAAATTAGGATGAAACATGATGTTTCAAAACTGATTTTTGATCTGTTGCATGAGTATTGGTCCACCTTGGCCTTGCCACAGCTCAGCCTCATCAAATGAAGGAGCACATGCAGCTTGCTGTTCAGAATTGTGAACCATTTGTCGAATTAAGGATTGGGCTCTAAGATCCTCCACATGGTTACCAGAATCACTCAGCCTGGTCCAAGTAAGCAACCTCCTGTAACCAGTGACGTTTTAATGACAATTGTTCTCAAATTAGTAAATTTGTGTCAAGTTTCCATAAAACGAAAAGATGCTAATAGCACTCAATTTTGTCACAGCTCTAAGAATAAACAGGAAAGTGAAGTACAAGTTTTTCATGCGATCAGGAAGTTTCAAGACATGATTTTATACATCAATTTAGGATTTGGACCCCACTGCAAGTGTAGCCACCAATTTGGTTAAATTACCAGCAAACTCCTCCGGCTAATTACATAAAAAATTAACTTTGTCCAAACTTCTATTTCTGTTAACCAACTTTTGTACCCGAGAAAAAACCCTCAAGCTCTCAATTTTGTTCCAGTAAAAACTCACAAACTTTTACTGTAATATCTGTTATAAAAATCCTCAACTATATAAACGAGCATGTTGACTTTATTTTACTTCTTAATGCATTTTTTATGATGGGTTAAATGATTCCAGCTATCTTTTCTAAATGTTAAAGATAAGCTTTAAGTTAAAAATTTTGGTAGTTTGAGGATTTATTTTGGGGCAAAACCAAAGAGATATTTGACCAGAAATTGTCACTTTTTTATCCAAATTTCCTAATAAATTATTTGAGGTAATACAATTGTTAATATAAGCATTTTTCGTCATCGACATTGCATACAAGCCCAAACACCCAAATTTTCGTTACTCATTTGTAAATGAAAATTTCTTGGTTGAAATGATTACAACATTCATATTGCTGAATGTACTTAACAAACAATATATGTAGGAAACATATATCATCATAACACAAACCTTATAGCTACTCTCGCCAAGTAGATAATATGCACCTACGTGGATAGAGAACTAAAAGTTTCCACATGTCATATGTAATTTGTGTGTACGTTATGTGTATTAGACTACTTGTGTGTATGTGCGACTATTGTCACAATATCATGGATAACTGGCGTAGTATCACCTCAAACTTTTTGTTTCTCTCTTGATCGATATGTAAGTTATCCATATATGATCTTCATTAACATTTAGGTTAATTTAATGGTTGCTTCATCAGAGTTGCATTTGATGTTGGCTGCCATGTGATGTGGAAGTTGGTTTTAACTCTTTTCGGCTAATGGCCACATGTACAAATGAATCCCCTTTATAAGATTCGCAACTTTTTGGTTCGAGTTTGGTTAAATTGAAAACATTTCCGTTATATTAAAAAATTTAAGAATGTATAATTTCAAAAACATTCAAAAATGTTATTATCCGTAAATTATTTTTTAAATATTAAATAATTTTTTTTAAAAGTATTGGCTTTACCGTGTAAAAGTAGCAATTATATATAGAAAACTTATACTTTAAACCCATTATTGGTTGTACCTGAACTATACACAGATGTTTTTGAGTTTTGTGCAATGATATTATGATGCAGTTGCAATAGACTCATTTCAATGTTGGTGTAATTTCCGATCAAAATACATGTGTGTTGATGAACTACTCAGTGTTGGAAGTTGCGATGGAGAATGAGAGATTTTTCAAGATATATTTGTAAATTGATTTTATACAAATATATTAAACACACTAAAGCCTATTTTTACATGTAGGTTTAATAGGGTGTAATTATTGCTATTTATTTATAATGCAAAAAATACAAATATTTTTTATTTTTAAAAAAATATTATGACATTTTACGTTTACTTATTTGTTTATAATATTGATAAGCCGAAGAGGAGAAAGAAGCAAACAAACAACGTTTGCTTGAACTTGATAAATATCACAAGAAACAACTTGCTTTCATGTTGTGCTTTAATTTATCTGAAGATCAATCATATGATGATTCATTTTAAAGTAAAGAGGAGAATTTTGAGGCTCTGGATCATGAAGATGGACATTTAAGAATATCTTCCGAGAAATCTACAAAAATTTTACTTTTAGAATTATAAGAAGTCTTTTTTATCAACTATATGGGTAGTCTTATTTATTTTAGATTCCTTATTTTTAAACAATCAACAACAATTTAATAGTTTATTTTGAATTTTTCCAGTGACATTTCCACCTTTAAACTTTTATATATTCAAAACTTTTGTAGTGACATTTCCTCCTTTAACCTTTTGTTTTTAATATTCAATCAATTAACGTTATGTATATCTTTCATTCTACTGCTTAATTTTGTATCTTCAAAAATAATCTTACAGCTAGCCGCCCATCGAGCGGGCCTTGAAGCTAGTATTAAGTATATAAAAGACCCATATTAGCATGAAAAATAAGCAAATGTTAAATTAAGTCGTGTGACAATAACCATTTAACTATTTACATTGCCGAATCGACGTTTATTATTTCACACACACAAACATACTTTCACTCAATAGCTTTCTTTCATTTACTCATGTATCATTCTTTAATCAAAAGTTGCTTTTAAGGATGCTTTAATTTGGGAAAAGAAATTACTAAATAAAAACAAATGTGAAACATAAATTTGAAAGAAAAACGCGCTATTTGTAAAAATAGAAAATATGATGATGATGTTGTTGACAATGAAACTATAAAAACTGGCGAAGAGAATTTTAAAATCGAATATTTCTTATACATTGTAGATCAAGTTATTTCATAACTAGAACGCAAATTTGACAAATTTAAATTGAATAAGGTATCTTTAGTTTACTATTTAGTATTGAAAATTTAAAATCCCTAGACAATAACAAGCTAAAAATGTAGTTGTTTGAACCTTGAAACGTCTTTAACCCATATTATAACAATTGTTTAGGTATTAACGGTATAGATGAATTTTTGAAACTAAGAGTTTATAGAGAAGTTATACATGTGAAAATTTGATACATCGATTTATATACATAATCAAATTATAAATATAAACTCTTTCCGTAATACTTATATGGCATATAGAATAATGTTAACTATTTCAATCGTTAGTAGAAATAAAGATTACAATGCTAAAGCTAATTAAAAGTTATCAAGGATCTAAAGTATCACCAAAAGATTAAATATACTGGCTCAATTATCAAGTGTAATGAAATATTATACTATATTGATTTCGAAAAACTAATCACAGATTTTACATAAGAACTTGAAATAGTAAATTTTATATAAACAATTTTCGTCAACTAACTTTGATAAATAGGCCCCGCCTTAGGGCTTCGCTTTAGGCCTTCGAGAAGGTTAAGCCGCCCCTGATGTTATAACGAGTTCCTTGATGTTAGCTTATAAAATAAGCTTTGTATAAAAGACGAACTTTATTCTTTGTTTAAGCTATATGTTATAGCCAGTGGAACTTGTAGGAACATTTACTTGTGTGTGAGTAGTTTATAATCTGGATATGAATATGAATCGTGTAATCATTTTCAGATTAAAGTATTTCGATCCTATATGCCTCGGGTTTATGAAATTCATAATTAGATGAGACCTGTTGTCAATTGAAATCTAAGGCACGAGAAATCAATCATAAACATTAAAGTATTGTTTGATGTTATGTTCCACAAATGAGATCAAAAATTTGGTTTTATTCACAACCAAAATTTAGTTATTTTTGGTTTCACACCAACCATTGTGTCGGTTGGTAAAAGATGCGACGGTTGAGTTTAATTTGGCGGGAAAACATGTTATCATCGATTAGTAAAAAACATTCATGTTTTGGGGGATACCCTAAACCCCGCGAAGGTAGGCGCCTCCCCTCGACCCCCGCTGCCTCATTTGGGAGCGGGGCCCAACAAGGGGCGTTGCCCTTTGACTCGGCAAGAGACACTGCCCCTTGACCCTGCACTTCGCACACCACACCTCCTATGACGAGTGTGCACTCCGCACCTCCTAACCTGTCTTGAGCTAAACTTGTATAAAACTGTTGGTCTCAAGCAAAATACAAACACCTAAAATAATTAATAACACTAAAATTACCGAAAAAAGTAGAATTGTAGGAATATGAATTGTCTATAATTAGTTAAAAATAGTAGGAATAAATAAACAAAATACTATGTGGAAACTAGAAGGGGGGGTTGAATAGTTTACCAGTTCGTTTTACGTTTTTAAAAGTTTGCTTTCAAAATGATTAGATTCGAGTTGTATGTTCAACCAATCAACAATATGAATCAACAATGTAAATATCTAAACTAATACTAAATAACAATGACAATAATACAAAGAGATAAGAAAAGGAACAATCAAACCAAGTCGCCAAGATTTATAGTGGTTCGGCTACGAAGCTCCTCTTCGCCATACTCCACTCCCCGAGTATCCTACTTGAGATTTCACTATGTCAACATGCTCCCTTTAGGCGAAGAAAACCGTTTACACGTAGCTTACGTTTTTTCCGACACTAAGTTAAATGTCGAGTCCTAATCTTAGCTAGAACCAATCTACCACTTCACAAGCATTACACAATTACAAGATCTACACAATCGGATTTACACACAATCTGAATCACACAACTATACAAGATAATTACAATAGAGATTGGATACTTAGAAGAAGAGAAGAGAGATCAATAAATAACAATTTGTTTCTTGGCGAATACGAATGATCTTCTCTTGCACTTGATAGAAGAATGAGAGGAGATATTAGAAAGAAGGGATTGGATCACTTGAAACAAGATCAAACAATGTTAGTGATCAAGAGATTTAGTAAGAGAAAGAAGGTTTTTAGAAAGAGAAAGTTATCTGAAAAATTCATGCAAAAAGGTGTGTTTTTCTGCTAGAAATAGTGCAGTATTTATAGACAGGATTTCCAATGGCTAGCTGGTTCAGATATATCTAGGGGCCGCCAGGCCTATAAGGGGGCGCCACTAGAGTACGCTCCTGGTTTTGTCTTTTTGTGAGGAAGGTTGTATCTGGTATGGAAGCTTCCATTTTGGGGGGAAAATCATATTCAAATTTTATTATTTAAATAAAACATTTTCTTTTATTAAAAATTATTTTTGTTAGGTTCATAAAAAGTATCGATTATGTGGTTTAGTTATATTTAGTTAATAGTCTTTATTTTGTTTAGTATAAAGTAGCTTGTAATAAGGTATTTTATGCTAAAAGAAAGAAATAGCATAATTACCAAAGATTAGGGACTAGAAGAGAAAAATAAAGGAAGGGAAGGCTCCTTCCTTCTCTTATAAATACCCCTTTAATCATCATTAGAGGCTGATGCCTTGTAATAAACATTTTCCCTTTTCTCTCCATTTATAACATTTGAATTTGAATACTTTTCCTCCTCTACTATTCTCTCTAAGCTTCCATGGTTGATAATGTATGATTCAAGATAAACAAGACCTAACAAGTGGTATCATACGCCATTAGAGAATACGAGTGAGTCGATTTGTGAGATTGTTTCACGTCCAAGAACGATAAGATGACATTCAGTGAATTCGGTTGAGATATTTGAGCTTTCGAGTTGTGTTCTGACAAGCGATTTCGAGTATTTGGGAGTTATCGAGTGTTATCGAGTTATGGAGATTGCATTTTTAGTAGTCTTTTAGCGTTATCGGAAGTGTTTATACATTCTCGAAAGTGGTTTTTTGATTTTCGGATCATTTTTTCTTATAGTTTTGATCAAAAAATATTGTAATAGATATATACTCATTTTCGGTTCTATCGAAAATCGTATATTATGAGTCTATTGATAAACTCGGTTGAAGATCGAGTTTTATAACATTTCACACATTTTTGGTTTTATCAAAAAGTGTGAATAAGGACTTAGTGAATTTACTCTCGAGAATACGCTTACAAAGTGTTAAAACCATAATTTCACGGTTTTATCGTGAAATTGGGATTTTGAAAACAAATTCTTCAATTTGTAAAACTCGGAAGTCAAATTCGGTTCTATCGAATTTGACGTTATATGTGTTTTCGACTATTCAGTAATCATAAATCTCGGTTTTATCGAGTTTGTGATCATTGTTAATCCTTAGTCATTGAATTTTTCAAAACTCGGTTCTATCGAGGTTGCTATAATCGATTTTAAGATTAAGGGTATTTCCGAGTTTAATACATTTCAGGAATACCGAGTTTGTTAGAATTTTTTTCGAGTTTAGTTCTGTTCAAGGAGTGTCCCGAGTTTCAGACTACTTGAGAACAGTGTTGTCCAAATTTCACAATTGTTACCGAGTTTGGAAATCTTCTCACAAATATCACTCATTTTCGTCTACAAAGATCCAATCTTTGAATCACACAAAATGTCAACATCTAAAACATATCAACAATCCCTTGCTGATGCCGGTTCTGAGACTAGGTCTCCCATGTTTGAAAGGGGTAGTTATATACCGTGGGCAAGTAGATTTATACGATACATAAATTGAAAGAGGGAAAACAAAAAGTGGCTTAACAAAGCGCTTGATGAAGGTCCTTATCAGTTTGAGATGTTCATTCCTAACAACTCTACTGTTCCAAAATTGCAAACTGCTGAGGATTTACAAGGATATGCGTTATTGCATTATGATGCTGAGATGGAGCTCATGAATCTGATTCTTCTTTCTATTCCAAATGACATTTATAATTCTGTGGATGCTTGCACTTAGGCTAAGGACATGTGGAAAAGAGTTGAATGTCTTATGAGGGGAACTATACAAAACAAAGTTGATAGAGAAACTCGTTTTACAAACGAATTTGATCAGTTTGTTGCTGAACCAGGGGAAGCACTAGTTTCAGTTTACAATCGTTTTTCTCAGTTAATGAATGATTTGGAAAGAAATGACATGCATTTTCCAATTGTTACAATTAACACAAAGTTTCTAAATAGCTTGCAACCGGAATGGTTGAAATATGTTACCCAAGTTCGTCTTGCTAAACGATTGACAGTGGATACGTTTGATGATCTTTTTTATTACCTTCAGCAATTCGAGAAACTGGTTAATGTCTCAAGAGTAAAGAAGTTAGAAAAACCTCATGATCCTTTGGCTCTTATAGCACACACGGGTTTATCTTCCAGAAACACATCATCTTATTATGTGACACATCCTACATTTGTGGTTGATTATGAAGATGAATACCAGCAAGATGATGTTCACACCAATTCTGAAGATCCCCTAACACCTGCAATGTTGTTACTTGCTCGAGCCATTACTAAAAAAATTTTCTGCTCCAATAAATAATCGTCTTCGCACTTTCATCCAACACCAGAAACTAAGCAATCATTCAAGGAGATAGGGTGAATATTCAAAGCAGGAACTCTGGTAATGCTGGAAGAAATAATTGACGAGCTTATGTTCAGGAGGAAATCAGAGAGGGATTGAATGCTCCAAATGACACCGGAAATGGTCAAAGTACTCTTCGAACCTCGTCTTCAGGAAATACTTCAACTATTCAATGCTACAACTGCAGTGGAAAAGGACATTATGCTAAGAATTGTCCAAAACCAAGAGTTCGAGATTTGAAATACTTCATGGAACAAATGTTGCTGGCAAAACAGGATGAAGCTAGAGTAATTCTTACCGATGAGCAGAATGATTTTCTCTTTGCTGATGCTTCAAGGATGGAAGAAATTGAAGAACTTAGTGCAAACATATGCTTAATGGCCATAATTCAACCAACTGATAATACTTCTGATGCTGGGCCAAGCTATGATTCTGCATTTATAAGTGAGGTACAATCTTCATCCAACACTGAAAATGAAGAACAAATGTATCCAACTCATACTAAAATTATTAACAGTATTATTGGTGATGATCAAATTGATAGCGATATTATATTTGATTCACCTAATGGGAATGTTAATAGTGGCAGTATTGAAAAAGATACACATGTTCCTGATCTATGTGCGTTAGAGCAATTAGCTAGAAATGCATATCAGGAAGCTGAAAAACAACAAATATTTGCTCAAAAAGTTCAAAAACAAAACACGACTTTGACTAGTCAGCTTGAGTTGTATAAGGAAAGGGTTCGGGTTTTGGAAAACATAAACGGGGATAATAATTATCTCAACGAATTTCTTGAGGCCGATAAACGAGCAAAACATTTTAGTCAACAAGCCCAGTCTCAATTTGTTCGTGATCGAGATATCATTCGAGATCTAGAAAAACAACGAGATAAATTAGATTTAGATGTCAAAGATTACAAACGGCAAAATGAGGAACTTCAAAAGACTCATTCAATTTTAAAAAGACAAATGAGTGAAAATGAGGATAAATATCATGACACTGTTCTAGATCTTGAGGCCAAACTGAAAAAGAATGTTGATCTAATTTTGAAACTTGGCAATTCCTTACAAGGAATGTTTATGCTTGGACCAAAGCCATTGTCTGTGTATGATCAGCAATTAAAACATGGTTTGGGGTACCCGAATCCTTATACACTCAAGCAAGCAATTTCTCAATGTCCAAAGTTATATCTTGCCTCTAGTTTAGGTAATTCAGAGATTTCTTTGAATCAAACTTAAGCATCAAAATATTCACAATGGTCCCCCCTAAGTTATTAGATCTTTTTGGAGCCCTCGTCGCGTTTGATTAAGGTAGAAATCAAAGATTTCTTTGGCATGTAATTTAAAAGATACCGAGGACACCTCCCTTGGATGAAAGCTTTCTATAAATCAACAAAAAGGTGTAACAAAAAAAATAAAATGAGATTCCTAATTTGCCTGTTTGCATCAATAAACAAGAAATTGGTTTGGACAATTTGGGAATTTATAACACCCCAAATAAATTGGAATTCTCCTATAAAGACCTTTGTTTCCCTCAAAAATAAACTTCTTTTGTTGAGCAACAATATGGGAGGCTTCCCATCGGGTGATTCTTTTTTTATTCTTTTCCTTCCTTGAACAAAGAATTTCAAAATGCAACCCCTGCTACCCTTCTATCCCCGGTAAGACAACAATCAGAATACTGAGTGGAACTCCACCTTTTTGATTACATTTGAGTTAGCTAAGATAAAAAAAAATTGTTTTTTCAAAGGGCTGTCCCCTAAATTTAAATTCCCAAGAAACTATAAAATTGAAGCAAGCATTTTTATTGTTATACCGTCCAACCCTTAAAGAAAATAAACAAACTCATAATTTTGGTCAGATCAACTCAAACCAATTAGTAAAATGAGTTGTGTGCAGTTTCTATTTTGATTCTTTAAGACACTATTTCAGAGGGAGATAAACAAGATGAAAGAAGTTTTTGAGACTACAGAGAGTGCACTTATGTGAACAAGAAAAGCAAAATGATTTTTTGAAAAGATCTACTTTTAGAAGTATCTCTCAGCATGAATTTGAATTAAGTGTGTGTTAAATCATGAAGAGTAGACAATATTCACGATCCATGCCTGACATTGAACACCTTAAAAAAGAAATCCATCAGATTCAGAGGGTTTGCCAAGCACAAATAAAAAGTCTTTGAAAAAAGATGTTCCAAAGGGTGTTAAGAAGCAAAGGTTGGATTTTGAATAAAGTTACAACACGAAAAGAAAAAACATATAATTGCGATTCCAGTTTCAGAAAAAAAACCCAAATCTCTTGATTATCTTGGATTAAAAAATGGAGAAAGTACTTGAAATGAAGAACCGGTCCCATTTGGATTTTACGGTGCACGCTTTGATTTAAACAGAACTGACAATGTAAATTAGAATAATCAAAAGCTTTTAATTCAATAAAAAAGACAAACGGTCCTCACACTCAAACGGAGATGGACGAATAATTGCTCATTTCTCTGAGAAAACATATGACATATGGTGCAATTCCGTGCTGAGAATTATAAATCCTTTTGATTACTATATCTGATTAAAACTAGACTGGCAAATCTTGAAAAAGGTAAGTCGTAAATACTAAGTTTGACAAGACAAAATGATTCTCAACCTCTTCTTTAAGTCACACAACGAAGCCCATTACACAAACATTTTATTCAAAGAAAACAGTATGTTTAAAAATCAAAAGAAAACCATGTCATGTCAAAACCAAACCAAGTCACTTTAACAGACTTCACCTTACCAACATAGAGGGGTAAATCAAACTAGAAGTCTTAGCACCCGGGAATGTACAAAGTTGTCAAATACATGGAATCACAAAAAGCAGTTAGAGCATGATTTATCTTCTACATGAATACATGCGGCATTAGTGTGTGAAGATCATTAATAGAGATTCACAAATGTCAAGGAGATAATATCTTAGCTAACTCTAAAGAAGCCAGCCAAAGAAATAGCAGTTTATGTTAGAAAAAAGTAATAAACAAACAACCCCCAAAAAAAAATAACACATCTGAAACTGTTATCTTCAAAACAAAGAGAATGTAAATGATATTGATTGTTTGCAATCGTCCTAAGTAAAAAACCTTTGTTATGTGTATTTTTTTTTTTATATTCTTGTATCAAATGTGCTTATTCCATGTCATGATAATTGTTTTGTAAATTATAAATTGAATGTGCGTTTGAATGTTCATAGACCATTATCCACTAAATCTATAACATATACCAAAATCTTATGATACTACTTATGTAGTTCACAAGACTAGGTTTTCTAAGGAGTCGACAGTATCTAAGTCTTTAGATACTACTTATGTAGTTTCCAAACCTAAGATTGATGTTGGAAGCACCTTAAAAGCGATCGATAAGGTTTCTAGTACAAAGAAAAGAAATATACGCGATAAGTCTTTTAGCACATACATGCAAACAAGATTTCAACAACTAGTCGAAATTTGGCAAAAGGTTTGAAATCAAACCAAATTTGTTTGGTCTCCAGTTAACACAAACCAAATGGTAGAATAGTCATTCATTGGAAAATAATCATACTTTGTTAAGAAATGGGTAGTCCCAATTGCCCACGTTGTCCATCTGATATTCTTTTCTTTGTGTTGCAGGTAGTTTCAGATTTGTTTCTGTGGAATTGTTGATAGTGGTTGTTCAAAAGCATATGACGGAGGGTGATCGATCACGTGGCTGAAAAATTTCATTAAGATATTCATGGGCAACACGTTTCGCGTTGGAAAATGATAATTTTCCAGCAATCACATGCCTATGGTAATTAATAGACAGTTGCAATAATACTATTTGTCATGTTATTATGTTGAAGGCCTTTGGACATAGCTCTTTAGCGTTGGACAATTTTGTGATGGCGATTTAGAAGTGGCTTTTCGTTCTAAGACATGTTACGTGCGTAATCTGGAAGGAGCTAATTTGCTTACAGGCGATTGTGAATCAAATTTATATACTATCTCCATTTCTGACATGGCTGCTTCTTCACCTGTTTGTCTAATGTCTAAGGCAACTTCGACAAAGTCATGGTTATGGAAACCCAGCAGACTTCACATCTTAATTTTGGTCACCCATAAATGATCTTACCAGACTTGACTTGGTTGATGGTCTTCCAAAGTTTAAATATGGAAAAGATCACCTTTGTTCTGCTTATGAAAGAGGAAAAAGCAAGAAAGCTTCTCATCTACTCAAACTAATTTCAAGTGATCATTTCAAATTGGAATTACTTCATATGGATTTATGCTGTCCAATACGGGTAGCTTCAATCAATAGAAATAAGTATATTCTTATGATCGTGGATGATTATTCTCGATATACATGGGTTTACTTTCTTCATTCGAAAGATGAAATTTTAGAGATTATACAGCATTCATTGCTCAAGATCCAACTGAATTATAAAAGCCAAAAGTTTGCAAAGATTCCGTACAGACAATGTACTGATTCATAAATGCAAATCTTAAAGCTCATTAGGAAAGTTAGGCACATGCAATAATTTCAAACTGCGTTGAACACATCAATCAAAATAGAGTAGGTCGAAAGGCGTAATAGAACTCTTGTTGAAGCAGTCGAGCACAATGCTTATCTTTTCTCGCTAACTCTGAATTTCTTTGGGCTGAGCTGTGGCTTCAGCTTGTTTTTACTCAAAAAGGTCAATCATTCATACACCGACTTACAAAAACACCTTATGAGTTAGTATAGGCTGAAAGCCGAAATGTTTGAATATTTCATATGTTTTGGTTGTCATTTGTTATCCAACGAATAACCGAGACGATCTTGGTAAAAACGTAACCAACAAGCAACATTGAGGTCTGTATATTGGTTTATTCCGAAACATCAAGAGTTTCAAATTATAATAGACGCACTAAAAAGATTGATGGAAAACGCATAAATGTCAAGTTTGACGAGCTCATAGGAATGGCTTCTGAACATGATTGTTTAGAACTCGAGCTTCAATGATTCATAAATCATAATTCATCAGCAAAAGAAATGAATACTCCATCAAAAGAGGATTTAGATAATTTGTTCGGTCCAATGTTTAAAGAATATTTTGAAAAGACGTTTTCTGATACACCCATCAATTCCGCTACACAACCGACTTAAATTCATGAAGACTCACCTTCTACATATTCAATTATTGTTGACGAACATGAGGCTCCTCCCATTATGACTACATCTGATGAACAAATCTCTCCAATCTCTTTAACAAAGGCTGATGAATTCAATCAAGAAGATTCTGCTCATTTTGATGGCAATTCACAATTTGTTTCATATAATCCTCCAAGTAGTGAGGAAATTGAGTCATATAGCAAGGGCTTGACCATTAAATGTCAAAATTTCGCACGAAGTACAACCCTCAACACACATTTGGAAAAAAGATCATCCTCTAGACCAAGTTATTGGTGACCCATCCAAACCTATCATGACTCATCAACGACTACACATAGATTCTGAGGTATGCATGTATGCATTAACTGTTAGCACTATTGAACTAAAGAATATTAAAGAAGCTATGGCAGACCATAGTTTGGATTTTGAGTCATAGCAAGATGAGTTGAATCAATGTGAGAGACTTCAAGTTTGGAACTTGTTTCCTACGACTAGAAAGGAAAGATGTTATTGCGCTCAATGGATCTGGAAGAAACAAGTGAGATGCTGATAATATTGGGGTCGAACAAAACTCGTCTTGTGGCTAAAGGAACAACAGAAGAAAGGCATTGATTTTGAAGAGTCATTTGCTCTTGTTTTGCTCGCTTGACGGCTGTTCGGTTATGGTTTGATTGCTATGCTGCTCATAAGAATAATCACAATATTTCAATGGATGTTAAAACGGCTTATCTCAATGCCTTTGAAAGAAGAAGTTTATTCAGTCAACTAAAGGTTTTATTGATCAGAATTCCCAGATCTACGTCCTACAGGTTGAAAAAAGCTCTATAATACTCTAAGCAAGCACCGCGTGCATGGTATACAAATAGTCTGCTTTTTTTCCTAATCAACATGTTTTAACTTAAGGTATATAATTGAACCCGACTTTGTTCACAGACACGTCACGGGAAGACATTTTACTATGTTCAAGTATAGGTCTGAACGACGATCATTTTTTTGGTCTACACAATCCAGATTTTTCATAAATGTTTGCAAACCTAATGAAAAATAATTTTGAAATGTCGATGATGGGTGAACTAAAGTTCTTTCTTGGACTTCAAGTTCATCAATCTCCCTGGCATATTCATAAGTCAGTCACAATATGCAATAGAGTTGTTAAAGAAACATGGTAATGAAGTTTGTCTCAATGAGTAAACCTATGGCAACTAAGAGCTGGATGCGATTACAAGGCACTCCTGACTGATCAAACCCACTATATCATCGTATGATAGGAGGGGCTTATGTACCAAACAGCCAGTCGTAAACCAAATATGGCTTTTGCTACTTTTTGATGTGCTACGTTAACAAGCAACGTCCTAACTAACGGTCAAATCAGCCTCAAAGAGGATTAAAGCGGATCGTTTGGTACCTGAGACAGTCTATAAGCATGGGGCTAATGGTATCCAAAGGATATTGGAATTTGAACTAATTGTATATTCAGTCGATGCAACCATGCAGATGTAAAATGGATATTGTAAAAGCACATAATGAGGATTGCAAGTTCCTAGGTGGAAAACTTATGAGCTAGAGTTCAAAGAAACAAGATGTACGGCTATGTCCTACTGCGAGGCTGATATGTTTCCTTATCTGCATGTTATGCAAAAGTTATTTAGAAGCACACTTAACTGCTTGACTTATGGATACAAGTATATTCGGATTCCCTGATGTACTATGATTCCAAAGTGCCATTGCCTAATCATGCACCCATTCAACATCAAGACGAAACACATCGAATCCGGTATCATTTTAATTAAGGAACATGTTGAGAAAGGTACTGTGGAAATTTTACTTTGCGTCAGACAGAATACCCACTTTGGCGGATCCTATTTTACTAAAGCTCTTCCAAAAGAACCGCTTTGAGTATCTAGTTCATCGCATTGGTCTGAGAATGTATGACCCAACACAGTTGAAAGCCTGACAAAGTTTACTTTTTGAAAAGATCATCAATCAAAAACATGTAAATATATTTTCAAAAACAACAAAAGAAAATAATTGAAAAAATAACAAAAAGATTTGTAACAACTTTCATATTAAAAAAAATTATAAATTATTAGTTTCAATCATATACACATTTCGAAAATAAAAAAAAAAGCAATGATCCTCAAAGATACTGAAATTGAAAATGCCGATATTTTCAAGGGGGAGGTTTTATTTTTAAACTCGAAACATCTTCGATTTTTGGACTATGGCTTAGTATATTTCATGGCCATCCCCCGAGGGGGAGTTTTTGATAATAGGTGGATAAATTTTGAAATAATTTACATTACTCGCGGGAGAGTTATTGAAAAAAACAAAATCAAAATCGAATATTATACTATAGGGACGAAAGTGTAATTCTGAATATTTTTTGGTGGCCTAATAAAAGGAAGAAAGATTTTCCATTTTCACTTTTCTTTTACGAGTCATATGATCGAGATTGAGTAGAAAATCAACGCCAATCTTCGAGTTCATTACAACGGATTACCAATACTTTCTTAACTCAAATGTAAGTGTTATACTATTGTGATTCGAGAAAACCTTGAGTTTGCAATTATCGAGTTTCAACTCAGAAAATATTTAGGATTATCGAGTTTGAGTTTTTATAAGTTTATGCTACCGAATTTGTGTTGTGTCGAGTTTATACAACAAGATTGAAATCAAGGACGATAATAATCAATGTTTATGTTGAAATAAGTGATAAATAGCTTACGAATGATTAACTAGTCACATAAATTGAAATTCGGAAGTGTATGATGTTTATAGAGTTTGTGTTTTATCGAGTTTGATTGTATGTCTAACTGTTTGGAGTCTGAAGTTGATAATAGAACATAAAATGAGAATCGAGTTATTTAATACGTAAAGTTATTAAGAATCATGGTTTATCGTAGTTTGTGACATCAGTAAGAAGTCAAACTCGGAAGGAGGGGTCAAAAAGTCAAACTCGGTGTAGTCAAAAAGTTCATAAAGAATTCAGTAGAAATACGTTATATAGGAAACATGAAGTTGTTTTGCGAAAGAAATAATTTTGATGATTAATGCTTGTGATGATTAATGATTGAATGTCTGTGGAACAAAAAGATCAGTTTCTCATGTGTGGTGAACACATCAAATAATTTTGAAAAAGAAATCAAGTTTCTATAAATTCTAAATTGTGGGACATATATATCTATTAGTAATTGTTTAAGTGGACTAAGTCATATCCGGTTCTGGCCGTTTTATGCAATGAACAGAATAAGGAGTGAGTGACTTAGTGTCCATTCAATTATTGAATTAGATATGTTTGTCTTCATTGTTTAGAAATCATGACAAAAAGTGAAAGTGCAAAATGTTTTATAAACTTTAATCTGAAAATCCAAATCTCAATTGTTTAAGTGGACTAAGACATGTCTGGTTTAGGCCGTTTTCTGCAATGAACAGAATGAGGAGTGAGTGTCTTAGTGTCCATTCAATTGTGGGTTTGTGATTATCAAGAAAGTTTTTTGTCAAAATATTTCTGGAAAAAGTTCTTAAAATTTGTTTTGGTGTTAAAATGATACTCTTTCACAAACCAATTTTAAAAAGTTGAATGATTTCTCTTTAATGTGTAGTAAAAGAGTCTTAATTAAAATCAAAAGAGAAATCTTCATCATTCTTGAAAGAGTATCATGTCACAAACAATTTTTGGTTAGGGTAAACTAAAAATAAAAAGAGAGAACAAAATCCATACGCGAAAAAGCAAATCAAACATGTGTTCGAAAAAGAATTGCCAAAACACAAAAAAATGAGAAATCAAAAGAATAATCGAATAATGCGTATGGCATGTCTAAAAAAAGCGAAGAACGAGCACATGAAAAGAAACTAATCCAAAATATGTATCAAAAAGAATATGCCTGAACTATATAAAACAGACCTAGTGAAAAAAGACAAAAATGTCAAAACGAATATTTGTTACTAACATTCTCATTTTATTACATTCATATCATCAAAGGCCAACAGACAACAACATGCAGCGATGTTCATGCCAGACGAACTATTTCCCTCCAACAAACGATATGATCTTATGGAATCTAAACAAGAAAGTTGATCTTGAACATGTGCAATGCCCACCAGGAAAGCAGAAATTCTGAACAAACAAATCATCAAGAATCATCATAAGATTTAGCATTGCAGCTTCTTCCCTCCATACCATGTATACACCCGATGTTTTCAAAGTCATTGACGACGTCAAAAAATCCACAATGTACCTTTTGTATAGTACGTGTTTGCTGGAAATTGTAAACGTTAGGTTAAATCGCGTGCGCCAAATATTATCGTTTAATGTGAACAGGCATCAAACCATCAAACATTTACATCAATCATGGTTTATATAATTATTTTTGATAATAATTATGGTCCGTATGTTCATTTTTTTTATCGGATACGTAAAGTGTATACGTTTCGCGATAAATCACGTTTAAGCATAACCGGAAGCAGTTTTAATTTATTAACGCCTCAACAAATCCCTCGAGTGTACCCAATACCTAAAGTTTTATTAAACTTTAGCCAAGTAAATATTACTTACACTTTGTACACTAGAAATGAAACAATGTGTATGAAATTACAAGTAAATACATCTTTATATAAAATCTACAAGTTGTAACTTGTATACATAATACAAGTTATATGGTTAAATACCAAAAGACTTCTATAAGTCCTCCCCCCCTCATTCCACATGGCACAACACCAAGGAAGCAAGAAAAGTTCACTCTTTGGTCAATGGTACATCACTTGCTCATTAATACTTAGCCATGCTTTGTTCTTTGACTCTAGACACAAAAACAAGACTCCTTAAAACCCTCATCTTGCCCTTGGACCAACTATTGCAACTTTTTGACTCCTATAACTCATATAAGTGCAAGTATCTAGTAAGAGACTCATACTACACCAACACTTAACTAGAAATCAAACACAATCCTCCCTTTTGCTCTACAATAGCTCACGGCTCAAAGCTATAACCCAACCAAACCCATACAAAATTTTCTACAACCCATACACTTCTATACACATCTATTCTAAGGTATACTAAGGCATTTGCAAGCATTGGTTAACCATATTCAAGTATTAATCAAGATAAAGAAAGCTAGGGTTTTTATTAAGGAAAGCTAGGGTTTCTTTGTGCAAGCTTTGGTTTTGTGGCTAAACAAGGGTGTAGCATTTGTTTCTCATCATCATCATACCTCATAAGGTCCATTTGAACTCTTTATGTTCTTACAACTTTCATTTATATGC
>BQNB010055077.1:0-39268 GCA_026074375.1 Tanacetum coccineum
TATACGTCGGCTTTCTTTAAACGTGGTTGGGACGTGGTTGGTCTTGATGTATGTAATGCAATTCGAAATTTCTTTGACAATGGGCAAATCCTCAAGGAAATTAATCATACGTTCCTTGCTCTCATCCCTAAGGTTACCACTCCTCTCAAAGTTAATGATTATCGGCCTATTTCATGTTGCAACGTGATATACAAGTTTATTAGTAAGATTCTTACTAATCATATTATTTAGGGGATCAAAGAGGTTGTTAGTGAGAACCAGTCTGCTTTTGTGTCGGGTAGACGTATATCGGATAATATTCTTATAACTCAGGAGCTTATGCATAATTACCATCGTAATAGAGGTCCTCCTAGATGTGCTTTTAAGGTGGACATCCAAAAGGCGTATAACACGGTTGATTGGTGGTTCTTGGGTTTTATTCTCAAGTGTTTCGGCTTTCACCATACTATGATCAAATGGATTATGGCGTATGTTACTTCTGCTTCGTTCTCTATCAGCATTAATGGTAATATTCATGGTTTCTTTAAAGGAAAAAGAGGGTTACGTCAAGGTAATCCTTTATCTCCCTATCTCTTTACTTTGGTTATGGAAGTTTTGACTCTTATTCTAAAAAGGAGGGTTCGTTTGTTGGATACCTTTCGTTATCATAATCATTGTCAGGAGTTGGATATCATTAATGTTTGTTTTGCTGATAATCTATTTATATTTTCTCGTGGGGATGTGGAGTCGGCTAGAGCTATTATGGATTCCCTTGATGAATTTAAACATGTTTCAGGATTGGTTCCTAGCATTCCAAAGAGTACGGCGTTTTTTTGTAATGTGGTGCAACATGTTAAGAATGCCATTCTTAGCATTATGCCGTTTTCTGAAGGTGAGCACCCGGTTAAATATCTTGGTGTTCCGCTTATTTCTTCTAGGCTTTTAAACAAGGATTGTAAATTTCTTGTTGAAAAAGCGCGAAACCGGATTGGAGATTGGAAAAATAAGTCTTTATCGTTTGCGGGTAGACTCCAACTTTGCAAGTCTGTCATATCCTCCATGCAAGTCTATTGGGCGTCCATTCTTGTCATTCCAATGGGTATTATTAGCGATATCAACAATCTTGTATTTCAAGGGTTTCGTTGGTGCAACGTGTTGAAAATTGGGTGCGTTAAGCGAAGGTTGCTTGGGATGACATTTGTGTTCCATACATGAGAGAGTTGGTCCTGGTTACGTAGTCTTTGAGGGATTTAATTTTGCCATAATGACTACTACATATATGAAATATTGTGTCTTACTAAGCAGATCTCTTTGGCGATCATTGGCATTCAACATATTAAGCTTCGAATGGGTCGCACATTCTGGGATATTTGTTCTTAAAGCAGAATATAAGTTGGGGGGATGGCGCCAAGATACTCCAATCTCTATGACCTGTTAGACCTTTCCGTTTGGTATGCAGATTGGAAATGGCTTAAAAGGTGTATTATGTGCATGACATGTGGAGTATCAATGCCCTCTTAGCGATAAATATCGCTAGGGAGATTACTAGAGAAGGCCACAATCTTCAAGCTATGAGTGGTGACGTGATTCAAAATGGGGCCTTAGAATTGGCCTAATGTGTGCTAACTAAAGCTCCAAACTTAGGGCTCATTGCAACCCCTATTTTTTATTTTTCTCTAGGCATGATAGCATACGGGGATGGTGTGATCTTAACAGAAATTTATCGACCTTTTTTGTGAAGTGTGCTTGGAGGTTCTTAGACGCTGGTGTGACAACAGGTTATCTGGTATTCATATTACATGTTTTCGAATTGCATTCGAGGCATTTTTTCCTTTTTGAGTATAGTTATGAGAAGATGCCTTAAAATGAAAAGATAAGTTGAGTGGTGTTGGGATGTGGAATTCCTCAATGATATTCTCTCAGCTTCAATGCTCGCTTTGTTGGTTCACATCAGGATAGTCACAAACATCTTTCTTGAATGCACCTTCTCACCCCAGGTTTTGAATTGCATGTTAATCTGGCTGGTATGAGCATGTTCCTCAATTTTTGGAGATTCGGGATGTGGTTTAATCTTATGGCTAATAATCACTTCATTTAAGAAATGTAGTGGGTTAAGCTGCTCTTGCTCTTTGCAGGTCTTCATATTATATTATGGTTTAAACGGGTTTATTAGGTTGTTAAAAATTTAGAAGGTGCCAGAGGAAATTCGTGAGTTATTGTGACTACTGTTCGGGGCTCGAAGTAGATCAGTCACTTCCATATTCAAAGAACACTTGTGAGTTCAAGTTGCTCTCGTTTTGGAAGATCCTTTGAACTTTAGGATTTATGGATGTTAGTAGGAGCTTCATTTATGCCTTGATTTTCTAGTTTAGTTAGATTTTTGTGGCCTGTCTCAACAATCATTTTCTAGATGTTCAAGCCTTGGCTTACGGTTAATGTGGTATCTAGCTACATTTCAATGTTTCCTTAAACGTTTATGTGATTAATATTATTTACCCAGGTAACCCTTTACCATAAAAAAACTATTTTGTGAGTTGAGGTGTAATCGGGCATGCCTTTGTAGGCACCTCATCGGCAATTCATAGTACAGGTTAGTAAGATCCATTATACGTATGCTTCGGTTATCCGGTTTAGGGTCCGTTACTAATTTGGGATTGCTTTTATCCTGGTGTTTTTACGCTTCTAGCTGTCGTTTGCTATGTTGTAAGACAAAGTCTGTCCACTCTAAAAGAACACTGGCCAGACTCGTTCTAATGTATATTGCTCGCACCTTTGTTTTTTGTATTTAAACTCTCGGGATCGCTCTCTCTCTCTCTCTCTATATCCTTTTCTTGTATAAGATCGAGATTCAACCCGCGTCTCCTTCCTATTCCTGTGCTTCGTTTAAATTGTATGGTTCAGCAAAGTGTTGGCCATGCCTATCTACTGCTAGGATAAACCGCTCGCTCCATAGTCAAGCTGGAAGGGCGTTTCACCGTTACTAGTTTTCAACATCGGTCTGGTGAGCCCATAAACACATTTGGGTAGTTTCATCCACCCATCCGGTTCTTCTCCGTCCTAACCTTGTCCTTCATACCATGCATTAACGATTTGTTACGCTTCTCCACCAGGCCGTTTGCTTAATGGGTGTGCCACCGCTTTTGCTTTGCATCTGTAGCTTCTCGCACCAACTCTTAAATGGGTCATTCACCAACTGTGTTTCGTTGTCCGTTACTAATCACTCTTGGAAGTCTCAAACATGAAAACAATGTTTTCCCAACTAACTTTTTAACATCCTTTCTTGTGGTTTTAGCCAAAGGCTAGCCTCAATCCATTTCATAAAAAAACAAAAAATTGCGATCAATGATGAAATTAGCTTATTGTGGGCTATTAGGAGAGGTCCCGTCGACGAGGGATGTCAAGGCCATAGTTGTTAGTAGAACGGCCACAGAGACATGATGTATGTCATGAGTGTCTTCAGGAATCTTGGTACCGGGGCATGAATTTAGCATGAGTTACATTTCTCTATTACCTCCCTAGCGTCCTAGTGCATGGTACAATAATACCCCTACCTCATGATCTTTGCCACCACGGACCTAGGTTCGGAGTGCATTCCGCACGCTCCTTCATGCACCTCCCTAATTACATAGTTAGCCTGAAGTGGTCCCATACATCTTAACATGGGAGCTGTAGAACTGTAGAGGGGGGGAGGGTGAATACGGTTTTCTTAACTTCTTCAAAGTTTATAAAACTTCAAGTCTCGAAAGAGCCGAGTGGTGTGCTAATCCACTTTGTGGTAAGAACAATAAGTAGATAGAGAGAAAAAGAGACACCACGTATACTGGTTCGGGAAGGGGGGGTTTAGTCCTTCCGTACGTCCAGTTGTGAATCCACAACTCGGATACTACACTAGTATAATCCTTATGGTGGACTATAAACCATATTACAGTTAACTCCACTGATATGCACAAAGATCGGCGCTCACAAGAGGATTACAAACTAATAAAAGAAAATGAAAAATATTTTTGTATTTTCGTATTTTTATAAAGAAAATAACTCCACAAGGAATGATCTTCAAAGCACCAATTGTCAAACTTCGAAACGACAAACGCTTTTACACTCCTCCCCGGCAGCGGCGCCAAAAATTGATTGATTCGAAACTAACTTTTAAAATATATATAAATATATAATACTTATAAATATATATTAAGGATAATTATCAAGAAAATCAATGAAACCGGAAGTAGTATATGATGTTCCCGGGTCGTAGTCCCAACGAAGAGTGAATTGGAAAGTCGAAAGTCGGTTTGATATTTGATGTTTGAATAAAAAAAAAGATTTGGACTTGGTTTTTCTAATTCATATGAAAAAACAATTAAGGAAAACCTAAGAACGAAAGCTAGAATGATTTAAACCTAAAACTTAGACGGAAACGTAAAAACGCGAATTAAAAAAAAACTAAATTTGTCAAAATTAAACCCTAAAGTGATTTTTTTTTGGTTTTACTAATTTAAAATAACTAAATTAAAAGAAAACTGAAAGAAAATTCTAAAACGAAAGCTTAAAAGAGTGAAAAACGAAGAAAACGAGAACCAGGTACGAAACCCGTTCTTTAAAAAATGACCCTAGGAAAGAAATTTTATTTTTCCTAAGTGCAATATGATAAAAGAAAATTTTCTAAAAAAGAATTATATTTTTTTGATTTTTATTTAATTTTTAATAATTAAAAAACAGTTTTAAAGAAAATAAATGATTAAAAATAGAAAACAAAATGGGAAAAATCTGGAAAAATAGGGAAAAGTCCTAAATTCTATGTAAAGCCTAGGAAAAATAAGCTGGTGATCCCAGCTTATCAAATAAGCTACGAAATAAGCTGAAAAAGGCTTATGGGCTTATTGGGCTAAAAGGCCCTTAAATAATTAATGTGGCAAACTCATACCGGATGAGCTATTGAAGCACAATGGTATGAGTTTGTGTGTGTGGGGTGTTGGTAAAGGGGGAGGTCTCAGGTTCAAACCTGGGCCTCTCTCTTTTTAAAAAAATATATTTTTTCTTTTTTTAAAAAAAAAACTTGTAAAACTGGTAAAAATAAGCTACTTTAAAAAAAAATACATTTTTGCTAAACTCAAAATAAGCAGAAAATTAAGCAACAAAAAAGAGGACAGAATCACACTTTTTTAACTAAGGTCCTAAATGGCAAACTGTTGATTAATTTAAGCAACAAATAAGCAAAGGCATAGCACAATAAGCAAAGACAGATGATTAAACAAACCTAATAAGCAATGGTAAACTAAAATAAGCAACAAAAAGCAATCCAATAAGCACAAATCCTTAAATAAGCTAAGGGGCAACAACTGCATACCAAACAGCCTCAAAGGACAAGTTTTGGCTTAAAAATAAGCTATCAAAAAGGATCCTAAGGGCTCAAGGCTTATGGGGCTTATAGAATAGCTTCTAAACTTTCTAAAACAACAAATAATGGGGTTGAAACAACAAAATAGGCAGAGAAATATGGGCTGAAAAGTGACAGTCCACTCAGCTCATGCTGAGTGGTTTTTAGAAAAGAGAAAAAGAGGGCCAACTGCAGGCTTAGAAATAAGCCTGGAAATAAGCTCAAAATATAAAAAGAAGTTAAAACAGATGGAGAATAGCTCCTAAAGAGCTTATTCTCAAAATTTTAAAAACTAAAAATGATTTTTGGCTGCTGATAATAGAAGGTGAAAAAGGGCTTTTTATACTAAAAATGACTTACACACTAACATGACAGATTTGACTAAAGTGAAAACAAACTAAAATGACACTTAAATAATTTCCTTTAGACACCAAAAAGAGACACAAAACAAGGTTAAAATGGATTTTAAAAGCTTAGATCAAATAACCTCTTGTAACATGTTTTGGTCTAACAGGTTACAAAGAGGTTTTAGAAATTCTTGTGAAAAACAACCTTTGACTTAAAACCTTGAAAAAAACAGACAGGAAACAACTTATATATGCTTGTTAAAAGAAGTTTAAACTTAAAAACAAATTTTTGAAATTTAAAACTTTGAAAAACTGAATTAACTTAACTTAAGAATGTTGGTTTAAGCTAGCCAAGTGACCCATTGGTTTTAAAACTCAAAAAGACCCGTTTTGACCTACTAACCCAAACACCCCCTTAAGTTTTAAAAGTGGGATTTTAGACTGAGTAAAAGGGTTTTAAGCAAAAGTAATCAAAGACAAATGAATAGCAGACATAGATAAGCAGAAACAAGCAAAGCACACAAAAAATTAAGCAGTCAAACAAGCAAAGCAAGAAATAAGCAGTTGGATGGCAAATAAGGCAGTTTTAAAGGAAATCTTAAAGAAATAGCACAATAACATGAAACAAGGACAATAAGCTTAAACAGAACACAAATAAGCAAATAACAATGCAAGATAAGCAGAATAAGCAACAATAAGCACAAAATAAGCAAAGCTACAGTAGAAATAAGCAAAAATGTAAAAAGAGACTTACAAAGGGTCCTATGCTTTTGGCAAGTGAATAAGCTTTCAAAAAGCTTATAAATCAAATCCTAATGCTTACCATAAGCTCTAAAACCCATGGCCATCCTTAATTCACCATGCTCCTTTGATTTCTTCTTTTTTTATATTTTTTTTGAATTTTTTACTTTTTTGACAGAAAATGAAATGAGCTTATATAAAGGCTTTCAATGACTTAAAAGCTTATCTATAAGCTTAAACAACAGAATTTTTAAAGACAAATAAGTAAATGACACTATTTTAAAGAAAGCTTAAAAATGACAGAAATTTAAATGCAATAATTTAAATGACAAGAAATGAAATGACAGAAAACTTAAATTGCAATATTGAAAATGGTACAAATTTTTGATATTACAAGTTGTTGCTTTTACAAAAATTCGACCCCCGTACAAATAAGCTATACTAAGGTATTTATACTAAAACCCTAATGCTTGAGTCATCTCTTGCTGTGTTTGTTGTGTTTTCTTTGTGAGGAGAGAGCTCAAAATCATCTTGTCCATTCAGTTTTGCTTGGTGCCCAATCAAATCAATCTTGGCCCTTGATTGTTGTCGTTTTCTCTTGCCCAATGGATGGGTTTAGGATCGCCAGGCTGTCTATGGTTGTTAGTGAGGTGGGGTGAAGTGGAAAATGACAGTTTTGTTGTGGTGGAACAGTAAACGAGGAGATGTCAGGGATGGTGAACAGTACTTGGGTTTTTTAGGCGGGAAAGGGTGTTTGGGGTTTAACTGAGTAAAAGGTTTTGGGATATTGGCAAAACCAGTCCCCCAAGTTATATGTGTTGTTTTCATTTCAAGTCCTTGTGGTGAAAGTATTTAGGGACTTAGGCAGAAATGGTCCCTCAGGGTTATAAGTGTTATTGCATAAATAGTCCTTTGTGGGTTAACAGGCTATATAGGTTAGGGGTCTTGGGCTTAACGGGGGTTAAGGGAATTGGGCTTTCCTTTTGGCAGATTGGGCCCGTTTGTGTTTTAAGGGGAAAATGGGCTTTTGTTTAAACTTGGGCTTATAAGTCTTCAATAAATATACTAATGGGCTGACCCGGCCCATTAGATGGGTTCGGGTGGGCCCATTAAGTATTCTTCGATTACGGCTTCGGTTTTGACCTTTGATTTTTCCGGGTTGACTTTGACTTTGACTTTTGTTGACTGTGGCTTCGATTTGACTTTGTCTTTTCACGCTTTTCCATTCCGTGCTTGGTTTTGTCGTTTTTGACTTGATTTTTCGTCCTTTTGTCGGATATCCGTTTCCTGCACAATATAAATGAAAACATACACATACAAAGTATTTTTGGTACGTTTTTAGTCATTTAAGTCCGGTTTTAATGGAAAGTGGTATGTGTATTTAAGCACATACCAAAACTACTTTAAAACGTCGCACGGCAATCAACATTGCCACACACCGTGGACTGTGGCAATAAAGTAATCGGCGACATCGAAGAGACTGTAGCGTCGGTCACATTCGGTAACAAAGGCTACAGATATTTAGCCCTGTTCTAAACCGTAACTTTCAAATTCACCCACCATAACAACCATAAGTAAATGCAACGAAACATCAATAAAGCAACCGCTTATAACCCACACATAAAGCAAGCAACCATTTATCACAGCCATTACCGCAGAATCACCAAAGAATGCGGTAAGCATCAGCGAATCATCGTATAGGAAGCTTAGATAGGCTAACAACATATTAAAGAGGACATGTCCGCCATGGTTGCGACCGTAATAGGTCGCCCCACCAAGATAAGGATGGTTTCATCTTCATAAAAGCCGTTGGGACTCATCACAGCCTGCCACTATCAACATTTCTATTTGTCACGTGTAATATTCAGCAACAATACGTTTGTGGAGGTTACTGAGGCGAGAGATTCTCGCACTCGACTATCCGCCCACCCTACGCAGCAAGAGCAAATTCAAGGGTCCCTTGTTGCAATAACTGAAAACTAGAAAACCCTTATTAGGGTTTGTGTTGTATTCTATAAAGACAGAAAACCAACCGAAACCAAACCCCTATATTTCTGATCCTGCTGTCAGTCTTTGCAAGATCCAATCCAAACCAGAAACCTTCTAACAGAAGGTATGTAAACCAATACAAGTGGAGAACCTGCTACACTTAAACCCTTGTGGGTTTCTGTCGATCTTCAAACAAGAACAGGTAACAAACAAACCGATAATCAGAAAATCTATTGAAGGTTTTGTTTAGATCCGGCTGTGAAAAGAAAATAGAACAAAAACTATTTTTGATAAGGTTGTGATGTTATTAGGGTATATCTCTCTCTCTACAAGCCAAGGGGTGGGGATTTATATAACCTCCATAACCCTAGTTGTAGTTTAATTAGATACCTCACTTTCACCCTTATCACAACTCTTTCTCTTTTCTTCTTATCCTAAAAATGAACCTGGACACATACTTGAATCATCCTATGGTCTGCTGCACTTTAGGACACTCATAGGATTTATGTCCAAACATTTTAGGTCCTTTTGGTTTACAATTAGAAATGTAACGTGAAGTTAAACGCACTTTAAGTGTTTAATGTGTGTGCCCCCAATATGCTCACACATTTCTAGTCGCCCCAATAGGCTCACACATTTCTAGTTGTATACGGCTAATCCAACTACCATAACTCCACACATCTTCTCATTGGGAGTTGGTTGGTAGCAGAAGCAGATGCCCATATACTAAAGACTGGACAATGTATAGCAACACTTCACAATTCCGTTGTATCCACTATAAAGTTGGACAAATGATTGCGGATCACACTGACTACTTCACGGATGACTCTTTTGTTGGACAATTATGACAACAAACCCGAAGTTCGATCGCGAAACGCTAGATCACGAGTTGTATCGAGCACAAGTAGCGTACACGAGAGACTACAAAAAATACCGTTAAACCATGGATATGGATCCTAATTCATTCCATATATTATAACTATTTAGATTCTCGTTATAGAACTTAATTAAGATATATCAAAAGCATTCAAGAATCATCTTGCATTACCCTTTGGGTGCGGCCATATAATTATCTGATTAATTATGGAGAGGCGCCAATGGTATCATACTGCACATAAAGTGGAGGAAAAAATTCTTTGTTGAATACAAGTGTTGTGAATGCTGCTTCACATCACTTCCAATAATAGCCCTTATAACTAACATTTTCAGGTTAGCGTTTGACTTAGAATTAAAAAGTGATATCCACACATACCAGAACTTGTTTGTATTCTCAAGTCTAAGGATTACTTAACTAACCATTTTCGAAATTTTACTTATGACAACGGATCCATAAAGTAATTTTTGAAGGTTGGGGTGTCCAATATGCATCCCTTGTGAATAACATATGAGTTTGGCGGGAACTATCCATATATTCAAAGAATATAACCAACACTCACATTTGTCTTATGTAACAATACTCCCATATTGTTAACCGACAATGGACATGTTTAGAATGATAAATCATTCAAGGATTAAACATGCAAATACAGGATAACAATTATTATATGTATGAATAACAAATACCACGTATCTTCATCCATCAGAAAGTAAAAATTATCTTACATCCCAATTATCCAAATACTAAAAACAGATATGCATGAAACTTAATTAGCAAGTTGAAGTCCAATGTATCCAACATTCTCAACTTTTTCTTTACAAGACAGCTAAATAGTTATCTGAGTAAACTTTCTGAATACTTGTTTCAAATTCACAAATTTGTGAAGAATTTAAACGCTATGATGAGTGTCAAATGTATATTTGCATACTATTGCAAGAATCATAGTATGGAAATGTGACAGTACCTTTTATGAGGTATTTGAAGTCAACAACATACCTATCTCAGACAGTCATCTTACAGTTTCTTAAAATGTAAAGTATTCTCATTCTTTAATGTGTATTGTAACAATACTCTTGGTTGAGCATATCCAGTTAGCAGATTTATCATAAACGATGAAATCCAACGTAACTAGGATTGATTACCCCCTAGCATCGTGTGTACGCAAACAACACTATGCCTTATACAATTCGTAAACATTTGTTTTAACAGTTATCTAAATCACTCTCAATTAGATACAGTTGTTATCAGTCATCTAAACACTCTCAATTAGATACTGTTGTTGTTAGCTCATCTTGCTCTAGTGCAAAAGTAACAACCAGTCTCACACATAATATAATATATATACATGATGAATCCTTAGTTAAAAACACAAGGTTTCCATTCATGTATTAAATTATCTCAAGTGAAATATATCATTTAAGACTTGCTTCAATGATGTATTGCATTGTGTTGGACTTAATTTCCGCATATGTTTATTTCATTAAACATTCATTCCAAGGTCGTTTGTTTTATTTCCTAAATTCCCAAGTGAAGTTTCATTCCAATCTCAAGGATTAACATCTAGCTTAGATAGAATGATACTTTCAATATGTTACACAACATATGAATTTTAAGGAAAAACATAGTGCTCCCACTTGATGTCAGGTGTGCTCAGGAGTTATCCTAATTTAATCAAAAATCATATTGTGATTAAACTTAAGATCTCAGCTCCTAGATGCATGATCCAATCCACACTTGGATTCTATTATCTTGTATACTCTATAAAGATTATATATACTCATAACCCTTTTTGATTACACACCGTCCTCGCAAAAGTAATCATAAAGGAAAGAGTTATAAAACTTAATTGCCTTTTCCAAATATAGACTCATAACCCTCTTGATTACGCATCGTCCTCGCAAAGGTAATCATTAAGGAAAGAGTTATGAATCTTAATTATTTCATGTTTCAGATTCAAGAGAACATGTATGACAATTAGTTATCTTTATATAATTAATGCGTGTAGAAAAGAAATGTTTAATCATAGTCAATTGCTTGAGTAAGATTAAAAACTCTTGTCTTTAGTCAGCCATTAATATGTATACAATCTTGTCCTTATGAGCCTTTCTTCAAAAGAAACTCATTCTCACCTCACATTTTACTGTTTGGTGAAAGATCAATCAATCTCAAAACATTGATTGTCTTTTAAGGACTGCATCTTTTCATTCATATTTCTAAGATATTTATCAGATCCAAGATGTGATAATTCATCTTATTAGTTAACAGGTTTATTATGACCCTTTAACTAATATTCCTCAGCATTGATATAAAAATATCACTACATTGATGAGGCATCCTTACGTATTTATGAATGAGAGTTACATTATACTTTGGTTCGAAATTTTCATTCTTAACCTTAGTATGACATCGGCAAGTGAATTCAGAAGGTTATGTATTTTGTTCTTGAATATCTTCAAGATTTTTAGATGCTCCCACTTACTTTTGTAAGAAGAGATACTTCTCTCTAGCATGTTAATAATATGCTTCACAAGATATTAACAAATTTCAGAACTTTAATCAAGACCTAATGGGATTCAACCCTAATCTATAAATAGAGGTCGACGCATTTACGCGGCGCATTAGCGATTTCTCGGAGGCTAAGAAAAGGCGCATCGCTGCTAACGTAAAAAACTTATGAGGGGACAGGTGATCTTGACGACATCTAAATATCTTGAATCGGCCAGGCCACTATGATGAAATCTGGCCACAACCCATGTGGTGCCACATGTTTAATTCCAGTTCGTAGGAACGCGCGGAAACTGGTTCAGCAAACTACCAGCAGAAGGCATTGATGTGGTTTGAAGGTGCGAAGGGCATTCCGCTTAAATTTTACTCAAAGGAAGAAGTGTGCCAAGAACCCTGTCGAGCTTGCCAGGGTGAAACAGCGCCAAGGGGAGTCCACAAGCGCCTACGTAGAGCGCTATAAGGACGAATGCATACACGTCAAGGCGTGCCCCAAAATTCTCAAGATCTCAGGGTTTATGAATGGAATAAATAACCCAGAACTTATCAAAAGGTTGAATGATATGGTTTCCCTATATACCTCTTGTGATGAGTTGATGAAACGCACAAGGTCCTTCATTCAAGGAGAAGCCGCCGCCGCGGACAGCAGAAAAGGCTACTCAAACAACAGGTCACAGGAACAGTCCAGGAGACAATCCAATGACCAGAGTAGCAGTCGCAACAACAGCTACCGCGGTCAGAGGGGCGGGCGGGGGAACGACAAGTACACCCCACTGACAATGACCCCAAAGAGATACTCGCAACAGAAGGTGCAAAACTCCCAAGACCACCACAAGGCACACTCCAGAAGAGGCAACGCGTGGGGAACGGATATGTGAGTATCATAGCGAAGGGCCATTATACCTATGAGTGGTCCAAACTGGCCAGCTAATTGACAAATTGGTAAAGGAAGGCAGATTGGATCACCTGGTGAAGAACATCAAGGAAGGGAAAGATAAACAAAGGAGCGGAGGCAAGAAAGACGCACCTAGAGACAAGGCTGACACCATCTATATGGTGCAGTCATGGCAGCGGAAAACTAAGCAAAAAGTCAGTCAAAAATTTTCGCATGGAAGTGGCATCTCTTTCCCCACTTTAACTGCGGACAACGCAGTGGTGGAGCCACTTACCATCGAGATAAATGCAGCGGGTCACGACATCCACCGCATGTACATTGATGGAGGAGCATCTGCAGACATACTGTACGAACATTGCTTCCAAAGACTGCGCCCTGAAGTAAAAAGTCAGTATTGAACCGGCCACGACGGTCGTTGCTGGTTCACGGAGAAAAGATATGGGCCCATGGGGCAAATTCGAATACCGGTATGGTTGGACATAAGGATCCACTCCATAACAGCCTAGATGAATTTTTATGGTGTTCAGATATCATACCATACAATGGCATTATTGGAAGCCAGGAATATTAGTCGATACGCCGTCTGGTCCCATCACGCCCACGGGATGCTAAAATTCCCCGTCGACGGCGGAATTGTCACCATCTACAACACCGCCGCACCGCCTAAAGAATGCAACACAGTCACATGTGACGTGACGCAGACTCAGAGACAGCACGCAACCAAAGTGACAAACTTGAAGGTCGCGATTCATCCCGATTACCCAGAGCAAGAAGTATCGATCGGGGGGTCGCTGTTCTGATACGGGTAGGGCGGCTGTGTGCGCACTCTTGCAAAGAAACCTCTTAAATCTTGCATGGGAACCAAAACACATGACTGGTGTGCCACGATCGATCACAGAACACAAGTTGAAAATCCGACAAGGATACTCCCCAGTAAGGCAGAAAAAACGCGGGCAAGCTCCAGAGCGCGCTAAGGCCATTCTGGAGGAGGTACATAAACTCGTGGAGGCAGGTATCATGCGAGAAGTCTATTACCATGACTGGCTCTCCAACTAGTTATGGTCAAAAGAGCTGTTGGTAGCTGGGGATGTGACGTGGACTTCACTGACCTTAACAAGCTAGTCCACAAGACTGCTATCCACTACGGAGATTGTATGAAAAGTGGGAGTCCTTATGCGGATACCCCTTCAGTGCTTCTTGGTGCATACAAGGGGTTCACCAAAACCAAATGGCCAAGGATGAGAGGAAAAAGACTGCCTCTTCCAACATGTCAAGGTGTCTATTGCTATACAAAGATGCCTTTTGGCCTAAAGAATGCGGGTGCCACCTACCAGCGACTGGTAGATAACGCGTTCGAGGGGCAAGTGGGCCGTAACCTGGAAGTCTATGTCGATGACCTTGTTATAAAGAGCCACAACGAAGACGAGTTGGTGCGGCGACATAGTAGAAATCTTTTAGGGCACTGCGAAAAAATTCAATTGAAGCTTAATCTAAAATGCACTTTTGGGGCTACTAGAAGCATGTTCCTCGGATACTTGATAGAACCTTCGGCATCAAAGCCGTGTCCAGAAAACAAAAAGGCTGTAGCTTACTTCCTTCAACGGCACGATGAAGATGTCCAGACGTTAAATGGGAAGTTCGCCGGTCTTGACAGGTTCCTTATCAAGTAGCAGACAAGTCAATACCCTGTTCAAAACGCTCAAGAGAGTACGAAGAAGGGAGGACTTTGTTGGACTACAGTAGCAGAAGAAGCTTTCACGCTGATAAAGCAGCATATAGCAGCACTTCCCACGCTAGTTGCACCCCGGTCCAGGGGAGGAGTTGTATTATGTATTTATCCGCGATGGCATAGACAATTAGCGTTCGTGCTATGGACAGATAGGGACTCTGTACAAACACAGGTATACTTGTAGTAAAGCACTCAAGGAAGGAGATCATCTATAGCGCAATGGAGATAGCTGATCCATGCGTTAGTATGTTGCCGCCCAAAAGACTGCGCAGATATTACCAAGCGAACCCAATAATGTAATCACAGATCAACCATCAAAGGTTTCTCTCAAAGTGGATGGGTTGCTAGGGAGGAATAACATTCTTATAGACCACGCACCACAGTGAAAGGACAGATACTGGCGGATTTTCTCATCAAAAAACCAGAAACCGATGCTGTACTCCCCCAGAGCGAAGTAAAACTCCAAGAACCATGGATCTTATTCACGGATGGATCGTCATGCGTAGACGGGTTGGGCGCAGGCCTCATCCTCACTTACCCGGAAGGTTGGAAATTTCACCTTAGCAACTGCGCTTTGAATTCACAGCACATCGAACAACGAGGCGGAGTACGAATGCCCTAATTGCGGGACTATCGCATTGCAGCTCGAATGGGTTATACGTAACCTAGAAGCAATCTGTGGACTCCCGTTTAGAGCCACACATTATGGCTAAAGACAGCACAACATGAATTCAATACCTCGACAGGACCAAGTCGCTATACAGTCTTTGATTAGATTCAACATTTGGCAAGTTCCTAGGGGTGCCAACAAAAATCGATGCTTAAAGTAAGATCGCATCACAAGTTTCGCGCACCTATCAAAAGCAGGTGTTGGTCGAAAATCTGAAGAACAAATCCATCTCGGAGACGGAGATATCTATCGAATGCTAGAAGAGCAGGATCCTACGTGGATGACCCCCTATCATCGAATTATAAGCCAAGGGCACGCTCCACTCATGCACAATAGGTTTGCCAGCCGAATAAGTCGCACGGCGCAGAGATTCAAAATTCGAAATGGTGTCTCTAATCGACGTTCGTTCCTACAACCATAGGCTCCGATTGCGTCGGACCTTTCAGCAGTACTATGTGCTCCGCGAGATTCATGGGGGTTCATGCAGTATGCTCACTCAGGACCTACGATCTGTAGTAGAAAGGCCTTACGTCTGGGTACTACTGGCCCACCATGCACTGCGTCGCGCGCGACAAGATCATAAATGCAATGGATTGCCAAGTAATAGACAATCCCGCGCCAAACCACATCTAGGAGCTAACACCCATCACCTCACCATGGCCATTCCACAAGTGGGGTATCGACATCGCTGTAGATTTATCATAAAAGATGAAATTCCATTTTAACTAGGATTGATTATTCTCTAGCATCGTGTGTACACAAACAACACTATGCCTTATACAATTCGTAAACATTTGTTTTAACAGTCATCTAAATCACTCTCAATTAGATAACGTTGTTATCAGTCATCTAAATTCAATCTCAATTTAGGATATTATTGGTGTTATTTTATCTTGCTCTCGTGCAAAAGTAACAACCAGTCTCATATACAATATAAGATATACATGATGAATCCTTCGTTAAAAACACAAGGTTTCCATTCATGTATTAAATTATCCCAGTGAAATATATCATTTAAGACTTGCTTCAATGATGTATTGCATTTTGTTGGACTTAATTTCCGCATATGTTTATTTCATTAAACATTCATTCCAAGGTCGTTTGTTTAATTTCCTAAAATTCGCAAGTGAAGTTTCATTCCAACCTCAAGGATTAACATCTATCTTAGATGGAATGATACCTTCAATATGTTACACAACATATGAATTTGAGGAAAAACATAGTGCTCCCACTTGATGTCAGGTGTACTCATGAGTTATCTTAATTTAATAAAAAAACATATTGTAATTAAACTTAAGATCTCAGCTCCTAGATGCAAGATCTAATACACACTTGGATTCTTTTATCTTGTATACTTTATAAAGATTATATATACTCATACCCCTTTTGATTTCACACCGTCCTCGCAAAAGTAATCATAAAGGAAAGAGTTATAAAACTTAATTGTCATATTCTAAATATAGACTCATAACCCTTTTGATTACGCACCGTCCTCGCAAAGGTAATCATTAAGGAAAGAGTTACGAATCTTAATTTTTTATGTTTCACATTCAAGAAAACATGTATGACAATTAGTTATCTTTGTTATATTAATGAGTTAGACAAAGAAATATTTATCATAGGTCAATGCTTTGGAGTAGATTTAAAAACTCTTATCTTTAGTCAGACATTAATAAGTATATAATCTTGTCCTTATGAGCATTTCTTCAAAAGAAACTCATTCTCACCTCACATTTTACATTTTGGTGAAAGATCAATCAATCTCAAACCATTGATTGTCTTTTAAGGACTGCATATTATCATTCACAGTTCTAAGATATTTATCAGATCCAAAATATAATAATTCATCTTATTAGTTAGCAGGTTTATTATGACCCTTTAACTTATATTCCTCAGCATTGATATTAAAATATCACTCAAGTGATGAGGCATCCTTGCGCCTTTATGAATGAGAGTTATATTATACTCTGGTTCGACATTTTCATGCTTAACCTTAGTATCACATCAGCAAGTGAATTCATAAGGTTATGCATTTTGTTCTTAAATATCTTCAAGATTTTTAGATGGGTATCCTACAAAGATACACTTAATAGACATGGATTCTAACTTGTCAGGCTTGGTAAGAGTATCTCGCTTAACAAGTGTCTCACAACCCCAAACTTTTAAGTAAGGCAGCTTAGGGGCTTGCTCATGCTATACTTCGTATGGTGTCTTTTCAACCTTTTTAGTTGAAACCATATTGAGAATGCGTGCAGCAGTCTTAAGAGCATAATCCCAAAAGGACTTTGGAAGAGTTGTTTGACTCATCATAGATCAAACCATGTCTAGTAGGGTTCTGTTTCTCCTCTCTGACACATCATTGTGTTGTGGAGTGTAAGGAGGAGTACGATGGGCGATAATCCTATGATCCTTTAGATGATCCAAAAACTCTTGACTCGTATATTCGCCCCCACGATTAGAATATAGCGATTTAATGGTCTTACCGAGTTGATTTTCTACTTCCTTTTGAAACACTTTGAAAGTTTCAAACACTTCATGTTTATGTTTCAACACGTAAACATAACCATAACGACTAAAGTCGTCAGTGAAAGTGACGAAGTAGTTTGCTCCTTGCCTTGAAGTGATATTAAATGGGCCACATACATTGGTGTATATTAGTCTAAGTAAGTCTTCCCTTTCCACTTGATGTGTGTAAGGTTTTCTTGCCATCTTTCCAGACATACAAGAAACACATTTTTCAAAAGCCCTAAGGTCAGTTGAATTGAGAAGTCCATCGTGTTGCAACTTTTCAATGCGTTTCTTGCTGATGTGTCCAAGACGACAATGCCACAAGAGAGTAGAGTCCAAGCCTAGCTTGGCTCTTTTGTTGCTTACACTATATATAGAACTATAATTTACATAAGAATTAGACAACTCAATTTCAAAAATACCATCCCTTGGGATAGCACTAAAATAAACCATATTCCTAGAAACTTGAATTGTATTATTCACGAAACGGTTAATAAAACCATCTTCGTACAAACGAGAAACTAAAATTACCCCTCTAGTAATAGAAGGAGCATAATGATAATTGTTCAAAACAATAACTAATCCGCTAGGGAGAGATAAATCAAAGTTTCCAATTGCTTCCACAGCTTAGCGTTGACCATTGCCAACATACAAGCTAAGAGCCCCTGGCTTCAGTTTCCTACTTGCCCTTAGACCCTGCGTTGTATTACAAATATGAGTACCACAATCAGTGTCATAGATCCATAATCTATTAAGGAAAGTATTGAGTTATACAAGGAAGATACCTGAACCACCAGCTTCAGAAGTTACGTTCTTTTTCTTTTTGAGCAACTCGGCTAAATACTGAGGACAGTTCCTCTTCCAATGTCTTGTCTCACCACACTCATGACAGATTGAGTCCTTTATGGGATCTTCCCTCTTGGGTGAAGGGGGAATCTTGGGCTTGGGAGCATAAGCGTACTTATTTTTTCCATTCCCTTGATTTTGTCCCTTAGCAGCCATTTAGGGTTGTGGTTTTTTGTGCTTTTTACCTTTATGGACTTTACCTGCTTGAATAGCATGCAGAGTAGGAGCGTTGTTTTTGGGCAGAGTTAGAGTTTGCTCATGGAGCTTTAGCATAGCACGCAACTCGTTAACTGTCTTCCCCAGGCTATGCATATTATAATTCTGCACAAACCCATCAAATTCCTTGCGTAGACCGATTAAAATCAGACTCACAGCAAGGCCAAGTGTCACGGGGTGCCCCAAACGCTCTAGATTTTCAATATAGCCCTTCATTTTTAGAACATACGAGCTAACTGACTGCCATTCTTCCTGCTTGCAAGAGTGAAAATCTCGCGTAGTCTAAAGAAGCTCCTGCTCTGCTTGCTGGGCAAACAGAGTTTTTAATTCCTGTAACATCTCATAAGCATGAAGGTTTTCCAGATTTCTTTGGATCTCTGGCTTTATAGTCATGAGCATGAGTCCAGCTATCTCTTTTGATCCTTTAATCTAAGCAGTATGAGTTGCAAGGATTTCAGGATCAATTTGCTGACCTGCAGGTGCTACAGGAGCAAGAGGAAGTGGCTGCTCTAGGTAATTCAACTTATCCTCAATTGATAGTACAATCCTAAGTTGTCGATACCAATTAATAAAGTTGGGTCCAATCAGTTTTTTGCTTCTTGAAGAAGCCCCTGAAGACCGAATTGTTAGCTGACGAGGTTGTCATCTACAATTAGAAAAAGTTCAAATATTAGTATTGTCGATAATTAAATTCTTAAAGGAATTAACTACCCAATTAATTACTAATAAGACTAAGATCCAACTTGACCTCCCACTTATTACAGAAGGTCTGACCAACGTGTAAACAAGTAGGGCAAGAGGTAAGCGACGAGCGTTAATTGCATGGAATGCAACTCTTAGATTTATGAGACTAATGACATTAGTAACTCTTATAGTAATGTCAAAAGCATATTTGGTCTCATCTTATGCCTCGGGTCTGAGGTCTGACCAGAGAGGTCAAGCCAAATGCACGTGTTCTAGTTTTGGCTGGCATAGACTTAAAACTTCATATAAGGGTATACACATAAATGTAACAAAATTGTGTACAAGAAGTATGCAAAACAACTTGTAGCACAAAGTTAAGAAAACATTTTGTTAACCTTTTTGGTATAGACATCATTTTGTCAAATGTTCATGGTAGCTCCATTTAGGACGCACAAAGAAGCGGAGAAACAGGTCAGCGCGAAGCGTATTAAAAACCTGACTTCATTTGGGGAATCTTACTTCAACCCGCCTTAAACTTCTCTTATAGTTTGTCCATAATGGGTGAGCCGTACTTCCAATTGACTAATGATGCTATTGTATGTTAAGAAACCCCTTTTGTTAACATTAGTTTTATTGATGCCAATATGGTGGGATTACAAATTGATCAAACCCTATATTGTACTCCTACTTGCATCCGAAAACACAAGTAATTTCAACAATTCCCTCATACGCCGAAGCATGTAGTGGGGCGGGATAAGATTAAAGATCAATACAACCCCATACAACGCACATAAAACTAAAAGTTCACAAGAAATCAAATTTCATAGTTTAATGTCCGTATTAAATTTGTCCAAAAACCCCCGTTTCGCAAATAACACATAATAAGTCACAAGGAGTATGCTTAACTTTAGACATGTTCAATCCATGTTTCTCTATAAGTGTAAGTCCGTTTTTAAGAGTTTCATAAAGTCCATATTGCAAATATTAAGCATTACATGGCATATCATATATAAGCCATTAAAACAGACAGAAAATTGGAGTAAAATTGAAGACAAACTCTTATATAGAAAGCAATAAATCATATAATGCCTTGAGTTCTCAAAAGAGTCTTCCCCAATTGGAGAACCATAAGACTCTCACTAGGTTTTCTGCTAAAGTACCTTGATCGCCACATCCATCATATAACATGATTGCGTGAGTCTTAAGGCCGAGATAAAACAAGAATAGAATAACATGGCAGCTTAATTAACATTTAATTTTAATCTATTCTTCTTTTTATCATTTAATCATTAGTGTTGATTCTAGGTGTTTATTCATTATTCATGGCAAAGATTTCATGCCGTTGCCATAATTTTCCTTTAAAAAAATAAATAAACAAGACTAAGCGTGTTTAATTATGTGTGTAACCCATAAAATACCAAACGAGTTGGCTCGTGATGCCACTGTTGAGAGTTGATAACTAGTTAACCAATTAACTACGAGTACACAGCGGATATGGATCAAGTAAGGTGTATATGATTAACCACACAATAAATAAACAAAAGAAACATAGGAAACTAACCGTTGAAGTCAACGGCAAACGTAAAGAGACAAAGTGACTAAGATGTCACCTCTACGAGTGCTCACACAAGCACGTCTAACGAATGCGCCCGGATGCTAGTCCAACTTCACGTATTTCCCAAACAACACTTGTATACCAAACACCCCTGTGTGTTTCGAATTGTTGTCACACCTTGACAACTGGTAAACCAAACCTTTAGACCTGCTGAGAACCTTTGTGGGATCAAATCACACTTGAAAAACCCTTAAAGGATTACCGAAATTGAGCAGAACAGAAAATCAAAGAACCCTAATTAGGGTTTTGGTTATTCAGCTGATTTAATGAAGAGGGAGAAGAATGATCTAATTTTGGAGTGTTTGAGGCTTGTTCTTCCTTTGTAAATGAGCTAAGGGTTAGTGTATTTATAGCCTCTAAACCTCCTTCTTATGATAAGAAAAAAAACTTCCATCTTTAAGCCTCATTATGACTCATAACTCCTCATCATCAAGTCTCATTATCACTTATAACTCCTCATCATTAAGTCTCATTATCACTCTTAATTCCTCATCATTAAGCGGTTACAATCCATAGAACATCAATAGGTCCTAGTCAGGTTTTTTTTCTTTTTGGTTTACATTAGAAACGTTCGTGAAGTTAAAATGCACTCTAAGTGTTTAACGTATGTGCCCCTAATAGGCTCACACATTTCTAGTTGTATTAGAGCTAGTCTAACTCACATAATCCAAAAACTCCCACTTGAGAGTTGGAGTAGCAGACTGCCCACATACTAACGACGAAAACGTCTAGCAACACTCACATTCGTTTTTAAAACTAGAAATGTCTGAGATTAAGTTTCAAAAAACATTCTTAGTAGCATGGTTATGTATCTCTTGCTATACTCATCCCTTTGTTCAAATACCGTTAAACCATGGATATGGATCCTAACTCATTCCATATAGTTTAACCATTTAGATTCTCGCTCTAGAACTTAATACAGATATACCAAATGTAATCAAGAATCAACTTGCAGTACCCTTTGGGTTCGGCCAAACAATTATTTGATTAATTCTGGAGAGGCGTCAAGGTATCATTCTGCACATCAAGTGGAGGAACAAATTCTTTGTTAAATACAAGTGTTGTGAATGCTGCTTCACATCACTTCTAATAATAGTCTTTATAACAACCATTTTCAGGACAACGTTTGCCTTAGAATTAAAAAGTGATATCCACACATACCAGAACTTGTTTATATTCTCAAGTCTAAGGATGACTTAACTAACCATTTTATAAATTTTACTTATAACAACGGATCCATAAAGTAATTGGAGATCGTTCATGAAACTAGTTTTTTTTTAATTGTATGGGTTGCGAGAAACTTTCTTTATCGAAACAACTAGACTAGATCTATCCGCTGCGCACTCGTATGAGTTAATGGTTAACTTGATTGTTAAATTCCAACAGCATACTTGCGACATACTCCGTAATTGTTTGCACATAATCATAATCATGAGAGCTAAAACAATGATATTCAAGTTACAAATTTATGGGACAATTAAAAGAGAGGCTGAATTAAAGTTTTAGAATCATTCAATATTTATTCATCAAGACAAAATATTCTAAGATGACAATCAATCTATGGCTGTTTGGTGCAATCAGTAGGCTTAAAAGAAACCTTTCGATTAACCAAATCATACCCAACCAACATATTTCGTTGCAATAAATTTCCAAATATAGCCAAGCCATCCGCCGCGCTACTGAATGCCAAGCAATTCACGCCCTTTTGCATTTCGAGAAACATGTTCTCGGGTGGCACCACAACATCAGCCCCAGTGAATCTGAACGTCATGGTGGGTACACGGCCCAAGTTCAAGTTCTTGTAGCAAAGTCGAAACCCCATTGTGGCATATCAAAACCAAGACCGATTACATTGGTTATATTCGCGATAAAATCAGAATAGAACTCATCAGGGATATATGTTAGTGTTGTCCCCGAGTCTATGATATTGTTACCCTTCTCAGCAGGTATTTTGTACAAGGATCCTTTTGCTGACGCCTTGTGTTCTCCAACCGATATGCTTTCTAACGTAAGGTAGTAAAAAGTCGAGGGGTCTTTCTTAATAAGAGGAGTTGAAACAACATTCGCTCCTACAACATTGGCATGAGTTCCAAAGTGAATTCTGCTTGTTTTTTGATTGTTAGAATATGGAATCAAACAATACGAAAATTTTCCGTTAATGACGGATTGTAGCTGGTTAATTATAGAAAGTGGGCCGCCGCCAAGACCAACGATACCACTAGCATCTTTCTTAAATGTACCTTCATTATCATGACCACAACCAAAAACAACATTTATAACAGGGGTCGGTCCAAACCAAAAGGTATCAACCGCAAGATCCTTTATCGTGAAGGTCGACCTATCCACGTAACTCATTTTGTAATGACATATATTTTTCGAGTCACACGAAAACTGATCTTTATCCAAGGCTTTACAACCTTTTGATTGACAAGATAGTGATCGATATGTGGATGAATTCGAAGGTACAAGGAGAGGTCCTACTTGCTTGTAACAATTCTTACAAGGCTTACATTGGGCCCACGTAAGGTCTGACCCAGTGTCGGCGATTCCAAAAACTTTTACCGGTGGAGTACCGATACTAATCATCATTAAATATTCTCCCGAAGCTGCGGAAATGTCTACATCAATTGAAGCATCTTTTGAGGTAAAACCCGCCCTCTTTGAGAGGCGGAAAGCTCGCAAAGTAGACCAAAGAAAAGCATTTTTAAGACGGTCTAACTGAGCATAAGTCGGGTCGTAGAAAGGGGATTGTGGAGAGTCTCGATCAATAAGATCAAGGGAAAAACCACTATTGATTTGGTTAGGTTTAGAAAGAGAACTCGAGATGTTGATTAAAACAAAGACAAGAACAAGAGCAAGAGTTTTCATGACTAGAGTTAAAATTGTTATGAAGCTTAAACGAAAATTTGTTCAATATTTATAGACTAAACTAAGTCACCAATTAAAAAGATGATTTCGTATATCACTTTTTGCAACTGTAAGTTTACAAATATAAAATCAATTGCAATTATTATCAATATTCACATAATTTTGGTAGAGTTCAAAAACCAGTGATCATGACAGTGTCTTTAACTCTAGTTAACATTGATATTGATACACCTTTAATTCTGTTTTAAGATGCATATGATACGTATCATTTTACAAATCAAGTTCTTAACAACTGTAATATCTTTTAAATCAGGAAAAGATTTGTGTTTTTAATCTTCATACTAATTTTGAAAAACCTAATTTTTTTATGAGATAACTAATTTAAGGACAACTCCACAAGATGAAGCTATTTCTTCATCTCCTACTCTTATTGACTAAAATTTTCACCAATCTTGGTTTGTATTAAAATGGTTTGTTCCCTTAACTTCAGTTATGTCAGAATTCACAATCAACTTTCATTATGTAGTCAATCAGATACATTAATATTTATCGTTATCGTGGTTTCATCCGTAATATTTCTTATATAACTTATCTATAGTTGTGTTGCCTTCGTTTTTTTGTACATAACTATACGTATAATCTGTCTATCGTGTGTGTTTTGTGAACCTTTTAATAGAAGGGTTAACAAATGATATGGTAAAATAGTCACAAGATATGGTTTTATAAAAGCAGAAAATAGGAAGGCTATAAAACTCCACGAAATGACAACTTAACTACATTTCCAAGTAATTACATTTTTTTAAAATCATAACAGTTCATTTGCGAAAAAGATAGCTCAATAACATGAGGGACTAAACCATTAAAAAAATACTTTTGAAGTGTTAAATCACTAAAATGATAAGAGTTTAGTGGCTTTTACTTAAAATAACCTCTCAAATAACCCTAATACCACAACTGCAATATATAACCATCAAAACCCTAAAAAGTTAGCATTCACATTCAAACTTCATTTTGTTGCATGTATGCATTTGTAGCCCTTTAGTTGAGTGTTGGTGTTGTTTTTTCTTCTAAGGTACCAACCAATGGGATTAGAAAATCGTATTTTATTAATCTGCTATATTGGTGGTAAGTCGATCAATACTAAATGGCATCAAAGTTTATTGTGGAGGACATTGTGAGGCCCTTCAAGTAAACTATGGAATCACATTTACCGAATTCAAATTACTTGTGGCGACAAGTTTTTCTCTCAACCATGAAACACTTTCTTTCGAGTATGGATTCACAGGGACAGGATTGAAATATCATCCTTTAGAAAACGACAAGGATCTCTACAAATTGATGGATTCTGGTCAATTCGCTGCAAAATTGTTTGTTAATGGCGGAACACCCTTCATCAGGTAAAACTAAACTATCCTTTTTTTCTTTCTTTTAAATTTGTTGTCTGAATAGTGTTTAACTTGATAGCTAGATGGAGATGAAACATAGTTAATCCATTGCTATGGAATAAATAGGTTGAAAATTGTAAGTGGTACGTACCTAAAGTATGCATATCCATCTTTATTAACTGTAGGAACACGGGTCATGATGAAGAGGAGTCTATTACCCATAAAGTCGAGAAGGTAGCTAGAAATATCCAACTAACTGATTATGCTTTATATGTTTGTTACACTAAGACTACCATCTTCGATGTTCACACCAAAACACTAAATTTTCTCCTTTAAGTCCCGTTGGATTCCCTTTTTTCTGTTTATCACATCTTGTTACATTGGGTAAAAACTATTGTTGAACCTTTAAGGATTGTATCTAGTTGCAGTATCGATGACTTGTTGCGTTGTAATTGACTGATGGTGTTTGTTTCTGTAGGCACACGACCAAATGTGCGTAGAACATGCTTTATTATACTGCAAATTTGGTGGTAAGTTCAAGTTTCACCCTTTACGTAATGCCATGTGTTATTGTGGAACCACAAGGATTGAGGAGCTAGTCATATATCGAGGGACCACATTAACCCATTTAAAATTACTTGAGGCAAAATTATTTTCTCTCAGCCATGAAACTGTTACCCTCCAATATCGAGTGCCATTTCAAGGATGCATTTATGCAGCCATAGAGGACGACAAGGATATCGATAAAATGATTCAAAGTTGTTATAAAACTGTACTGGAAGTGTTTGTTTCTGGAACACCAGTCGACATGAAAACCAGGTAACGTGTATTGGGCCAAAACCCAATCAACCGGGTAATCATAACCCGCTGTCAAAGACAGTTACAAGACAGCGGTTATATAACTGTAAAACAGTTATATAACTGAAAAACATTTATTTTTACCAAAAGACACGATGGTTCAATCGAACCAATACAACCTTTACTCGTACCCTTTCATTGTATATAAATAGGAACCGATTACTGTAAAACATATGATGACAAATTCAGATTTATAAAAATGATTGCATTTGGTATATTTTGATTACGATTTAGATTTTTTGATCCAACATTTGGCATCAGAGCTTTTGGTTGATTAAACCAAATCATCATATACCATTTTTAAGAAATCACTGTGTTCTTGTTTTTGAATCAAAGAGAAACCGTATAAATTTTTTCGGATAAAAAAAATAGTTTGCAAATTCAAACCAAACACAATCAAAATCATTTCGTGTTTGTCAAACGATTACAAGACGAATCCAGCGATTGCCACCAAGTGATTAATCACTGGCAACAAAGGGATTCATATATTCGCAAACCTCTTGTCAAGAACAAGTGTAAACCAAAAAAAAACATAACCCAGAAATTCAATTAAGGTTAGGCACGGTTAGATCTTTTTTGTTCTTTTCACAGATTCAAACAAAAAAAACCACAATTGGATAACAAAAGTCATCTCAAAACGGACGAAAAATCAAACATCAAAAAAGGGGAACGAACACACCTCTTTGAAGATTCGATATTCAAACCCGTTGGAATCATCATTTGATTCTAGACTATCCAAAGAAAAACCCCAAACTTGCAGCGATTTTTATCAAGATCCCCAATTTTTGTTAACGAAAACAAAATTTCGCACAAAATCAAATCCGGGAATCCATGGTTACGAACACATAGGAGAAGAGCGATTACAATCGCCATCTCAGTCAATGGATAAAAAACCACCAGACAAGAGAAGCAGAGAGAACCAAGCCTCAAGGAGACGAACTCCACAAACAGAGAAAGAGGCGGACAAAATAAGAAAGGGACAGCGGGTTAAAATATAACCCTAACAGGTTAATTAAAAGCCTAATAACCCCCTCCACTTTTCAACTTTCTTATACATCATTTTATATATACATATTTTAGTTTTAGGCTTTTACATAAGTTACCCCTTAGATATTAGGTTTGTAACTTTGCCTAAAACCCGAAGATAGAAATATAGTAGTCTAAAAATTACACTGCCTACTATATCGAGAGAATAATTGTTAGGAATATTGTAATAGATAGTTACTACTAGTAGGTATGTAGTTCCTACTGGTAGAGTAAAAGTTCCTGCTGGTAGGTATGTAGTTCCTACTGGTAAGGATAATGTTATAGTTAGTGTTGGCAGATCAAAAGGTCTTATGGTTCTTCAATTGGGGAAGACTCTTTTGAGAACTCGAGGCATTCATGGATTAATGTTTTATATTAAGAGACTGTTCTCAATTGTCAATCCATTTAGTCTGTTTTAATTTGCTTATATGTGATATGCTTGTGTTAGTCAATATTCGCAAAATATAGATTTATGAAACTCTTAATAAACAGGACTAATACTTATAGAGTAATTTGGATGAACATGTCTATATTACACACATAATTTTTACTTCCTTGTGACCATTATGTGTTATTGCGAAACCAGGGTTTTGCGGACCAAATTAATTTGGAACATAAAACTATGAAAATTTGATTTCTTGGAAGCTTTAGTTTTACATGCGCGATATCGGGGTTGAATTGATCTTTAATTTTTCCTCCGCCCCTCTACAGCTTCGGCATATGAGGGATTTTATCTGGAATTATTGTCTTCGGACCAAGTTGGTGTTACCAATTATAGGTTTGATTAATTTTGATAATCCCACCATATTGGCATCAATAAAACTAATGTTAACAAAAGGGGTTTCTTAACATAAATAGCATCATTAGTCAATTGGAAGTACGGCTCACCCATTATGGACAAACTAAAAGAGAAGTTTAAGGATGGTTGAAGTAAGATTCCCCAAATGAAGTCAGGTTTTTAATACGCTTCGCGCTGACTATTTCTCGCTTCTTGTGCGTCCTAAATGGAGTACCGTGAACTTTGACAAAATGATTGCTATACAAAAGGTTAACAAAATGTTTTCTTAAATTTGTGTAAAGATGTTTTGCATGTTCTTGTACTAAAAACTTTGTCAACATTTATAGTGTATACCCTTATATGAGTTTTAAGAATATGACTCAGACAAACCTACAGAACCACGTGCATTTGGATTGACCTCTCTGGTCAAACCTAAGGGCTTGCCAAACCCATGGAATTTTTGTTTCATAGGTCAGACCTATATCATTTTTTTGCAGTTTTGATTTGGTGGACATAAATCACAGTTTCCTGGCGCTCGGACCGAGGCATAAGATGAGCCAAATTATGCTTTTTGACATTACTATAAGATTACTTATGTCAATTGTCTCATAAAATCTAAGAGTTGCTTTCCATGCAATTAACGCTCGTCGCTTACCTCTTGCCTACTTGTTTACCCGTTGGTCAGGTCCTTCTGTAATAAGTGGGAGGTCAGTTTGGATATAGTATTATTAGTAATTAATTGGGTAGTTTATTCCTTTAAGATTTAATTATCGGACTTTACTAATTATTTGAACTTTTTCACAATTGTAGATGACAACCTGTCAACTAAACTTTCGGTCTTCAGGGGCTTCTTCGAGAAGCATAAATGATGGACCCCAACTTGATTGATTGGTATAGACAACTTAGGAATTGTACTATCAATTGAGATAAGATAAATTACCTAGAGCAGCCACTTCATCCTGCTCCTGTCGCTCCTGCGGTGTCAGCTTGTGCCTCCTGAAATCCTACAGCTCATACTACTTGGGTTAAAGGAATCATAAGAGATGGCTGGACTCATGATCATGACCATGGGAGCCAGAGAATCCAACGAAATCTGTAAAATCTCCATGCTAATGACTATGCTTAAGGGATTCTAAAAGCTCTGTTTGCCCAGCAAGCAGAGCAGGAGCTCTCTACAGGGGACTATGCGTGATTTTCACGACTGTAACACAGGAAGAATGGCTAGTCTGTTAGCTCGTTGTTCTGAGAATGAAGGGCTATATTGACAATCTAGAGCGGTTTGGGGCACCCGTGACACTTGGCCTTGCTGGGTCTGATCTTTTCGGTCTACGCAAGGAATTTGTATGGGTTTGTGCAAATTTACAACATGCACTAGCATGGGGAAGACTGTAACGGAGTTGCTTGTTATGCTAAAGCTCCATGAGCAACTCTTAATCTGCAAAAAAAACGCTCCCTGGATCTACATGAATATTTATGATGGTAATGTCCAGAAAGTGTAAAAAGCACAACAAAACACAACCCTCAAAGGCTGGAGGGGACAAAAATCAGGGAATGGGAAAAATATGCTCGCTTATGCTCCTAAAGCCCAGATTCCCCCTCCACCACCAATAAGGGAAGATCCCGCAACGGACTCAATTGTCATGAGCCTTGTGGTGAGGAGGGCATTTGAAGAGGAAACTGTCTCTCAGTAATTTGCGAGTTGCTAAAGAAGAAAAAGAACGGCAGCCTCTGGAGTGGATGTGGTTCAGGGATATTACGTTACTAGATATCTATACTTTCCTTAATAGATCATGGATTATGGACATGGTTTGTGGTACTCATATTTTTAATACATCGCAGCAGGTTAAGGGAAAGTAGGAGCTGAAGAAGGGGGCTCTTAGCTTGTAGTAGCAATGGTCGATCGCTGAAGCTGTAGAAAAATTGGCAACTTTGATTTATCTCTCACTAGCGGATTAGTATGTTTGAACAATTGTTATTATGCATCCTTCTATTACTAGAGAGTAATTTCAGTTTCCATTTGTCACGAGTGGTTTATTAAACCGCTTCGTGAATTATACAATTCAAGTTTCTAAGAATTAACATGGTTTATTTTAGTCTATCACAAGGGATGGTATTTGTGGATATTGATTGGTCTAATTCTTATACAAAGAAATTTCTATATATAACTGTTAGCAACAAAAGAGCCATAACTAGGACTGGACTCTACTCTCTTGTGGCATTGTCGTCTTGGACCAATCAGAAAGAAACGCCCCAATTGAAAAGGTACAACAACGATGACTTCTCATCAACTGACCTTAGGGCTTTTGAAAAATGCGGTTCCTTGTTGGCTGTAAGATGGCATGATAACCTTACAACACATAAGTGGAAAGGGCCAAAGGACTTACTTGATCTAATACACTCCCGTTATATGTGGCCTTTTTATAGATCTCTTCAAGGCAAGGAGAGAACTAACATCGTCACCTTTTCACAAAACAAAAAACAAACCCAAAAAAACACACAAACAACAATAAATGACGACTTTTGTCGTTATGGTTATGTTTACTTGTTGTATCATAAACATGAAGTCGTTTGAAACTTTCAATAGTGTTTCATAAGGAAGTAGAAAAATCCAATCGGTAAGACCATAAAAAATCGCTACGTTATGAATTCGTGGGGGGATATCATGAGTCCAGAGTTTTTGGGGGATCATCTCAAGGATATGGGTTATACAATCGTACTCATTCCTTAACATCACAACACAATGGTGTGTCGGAGAGGAGAAACAGACCCCTACTAGATATGGTTCTTTCTTTGATGAGTAAATCAACTCTTCCAAGTCTTTTTGGGATTATGCTCTTGAGAACTGCTGCACGCCTTCTCAATATGGTATCCAAATAAGAGGTTGAAAAGACACCATACGAAGTATGGCATGGGCAAGCCCCTAAGTTGTCTTACTTAAAAGTCTGGGGTTGTGAGGCACTTGTTAAGCGAGATACTCTTACCAAGCCTGACAAGTTAGAACCCAGGTCTATTAAGTGTATCTTCATAGGATACCCAAAGGAAACAATGGGATATTCTTTCTACTACCCACACCCGAGAACAAAGTCCTTGTTGCTCGGATGCTGAAGTCCTAGAGAATAGTCTATAAATCAAAGATAGCAAGTGGAGTCTAGGAAGATTTGAAATTATTCAAGAAGAAGATACGCATCCTTCTATAGACACTAGCTTAAATCATGAAGAGGATGATCTAGAAATAGATGAACCTCAAAGTGATATCATTCCTATTCGTAGGTCCACAAGGACACGACGTCCCACAGATCGTATGTGTTTATACATCGATGCTGAGGAACATGAGTTAGGGGATCTCGGTGAACCCGCTAACTATAAAGCTGCATTGTTAGACCCTGAGTCTGATAAATGGCTTAATGCTATGAATGTGGAAATGCAATCCATGAAAGACAACGAAGTTTGGGTTCTTGGTTGGAACTTCCTCCTAAATGGGCAAAACGTTCGGTAGCAAGTGGCTCTTTAGAAAAGACCATCATAGTTGCGGTGCTTACACACCTATAAAGCTCGTCTTGTGGTGAAGGGCTATACTCAAATCCTAAGGATTGATTATGAGGAAACCTTTTCTCCTGTTGTAGACATTAGAGCTATTAGAATTCTTATAGCCATAGCTGCGTACTATGACTATGAGATTTGGCAAATGGATGTCAAAATTCGCCTTCCTCATTGATATTCTCAATGAAGAGGTTTACATGGAGCAACCTGAAGGTTTTTGTCTATCCATATATCAAAAACCGTGTATGAAACTGTACACGTTTTTTTATGGGCTTAAGCAGCATCAAGGCAAGGAAAAGCGTTTTGATGATGAAATAAAGAAATTTTGGTTTCAGTCAAAATGCTTTGATGAGCCATGTGTATATCTAAATGCTAGTGGGAGTAATTTACTTTTCCCTAATATTGTATGTCGATGACATATTGATACAGGGAAACAGCTTTCCAATGTTACAAGATGTTTAAATCATTCCATGGTAAGTGTTTGCCATGGAAAGATTTAGGTGAAGTGCATATTTTCTTGGAAATCAAGGATTACAGAGATAGATCACGACGGGTTGGTTGGCTTATGTCAAAGTTGCTTATATGGAAAAATCTTAAAAGCGTTTTCTAATGGAGAATTTCAAACGTGGAAGTATGCCCATGAAAGATAAGCTTAGATTGAGATTTAAATCACAAGGTGCCTCCTACATCCTGCCTGAGGTGGCAAGGCATGCAAATGTTCCATATGCCTCGGCTGTGGTATATATAATGTGTGTTGTGAGATGTACTCGTCCTGATGTTGCGTTTGCTCAGAACATAACAAGCCGATTCATTAGAATCAGGTGATCTCACATGCATACTGTTAAGAAAATTCTGAAGTATCTCAGGGACATACTAGGACTTGTTTCTAGTTTTGGAGGTGATCTAAAACGAAGATCTTAGGGTTTCTTGATAAACTGATGTTGGATTTTCTGACCGGATGCTGATGTCCTCAGTCTTAGACTGGATTATGTGTCGTTTTAAATGGAGTGCTGTTGACTGGAAGAGTTGCCAAGCAAAGCATTTTTCGCTTTAACTTCATCTGCAGAAGCTGAGTTATTGCTGCCTTTAATTGATTCTAAGGAAGCACGTATGGGTTAGGTAAATTCATTTCTGGGCTCGGTGTTGTTTCCCATAATTGAAAAACCTTTAATATGTTATTGTGATAATACTAGAGCCAATCGCTATATGCTAATGAGTCTGGTATCAACTAAAAGGTGGCTAGAAATTCCGTCCACTCCGCAATGTTCTACTACTCCGCCACGTAGTTATTGAATTGGTGACATAAAGTTAGAAAAAAGTCCAACAGATGACCAACTTAGCTGATAAGTTTACAAAAGCGTTACAGGATTGAAATATCATCCTTTAGAAAACGACAAGGATCTCTACAAATTGATGGATTCTGGTCAATTCGCTGAAAAATTGTTAGTTAATGGCGGAACACCCTTCATCAGGTAAAACTAAACTATCCTTTTTTTTCTTTCTTTCAAATTTGTTGTCTGAATAGTGTTTAACTTGATAGCTAGATGGAGATGAAACATAGTTAATCCATTGCTATGGAATAAATGGGTTGAAAATTGTGAGTGGTACATACCTAAAGTATGCATATCCATCTTTATTAACTGCAGGAACACGAGTCATGACGAAGAGGAGTCTATTACCCAAAAAGTCGAGAAGGTAGCTAGAAATATCCAACTAACTGATTCTGCTTTATATGTATGTTACACTAAGACTACCATCTCCGATGTTCATACCAAAACACTAAGGGTGCGTTTGGTTTGTAAGTGGGATTAGAATTGGATTCGGATTTGTGAAAGGTTTGAAAGAAAAGAAGGAGAGAGAAAATTAATTAATATTTAATTTATATATATATTTAACAGGTTTTATGTATTTTTTGGAAATAAAAAAAGTAAAAAAGAATAGAAATATGTGGTTCACAAAAAATGGTTGACTAAAAGAAATTTTTTGATTGGGGGATTTTATCAAAACCAACCCCCCTGGCTGGTATGAAAATATGGGATTCAAATCATGTGTCAGACTCAAATTAATGTACCAAACATTTGATTTGAAGACTCTTTGATTCTATACCCACTAAAAACCGTGTACCAAACACGCCCTAAATTTGCTCCTTTAAGTCCCGTTGGATTCCCTTTTTTCTGTTTATCACATCTTGTTACATTGGGTAAAAACTATTGTTGAACCTTTAAGGATTGTATCTAGTTGTAGTGTCAATGACTTGTGCGTTGTAATTGACTGATGGTGTTTGTTTCTGTAGGCACACGACCAAATGCGGGTAGAACATGCTTTTGTTGGAATGTGGTAGTTGAATTAGCCGTATATGACTAGGAGTGTGTGAGCCTATTGGGGGCACACACATTAAACATTTAGAGCTCGCTTGTACTTCACGTATCTTTTCAAAAGTAAACCAATTTGGACATAAAGTGACTAAGACAATTCCCTTGTATACCTTGTCTTATGGCCGGTTTATAGAAGGCATGAGAAGGTTCTTGGGAGTGTCTTGATTCATTGAATGTAAGTGATAAGGAGGAGTTAAAAGATAAGGAAGAATAAATAAGAGTCATGATAAACATAGAAGTGTTCCTTGAGCTTTATCATAATTAGGGTTGGAGGGGTATATAAACCCCTCACCCCCACCTCTTTTATTCGGCCCTAATAACTGGAAATACATCAATAGTTGCTGCTTTCTTCTCCTTCTTCAAAACAGCCAAATCAAACCCTTAAATCCTAAACAGTTTCTATTTCGGTTGGCATTAAAACCAGTCGCCTATTTCGGTTGATGGTTATTGGGTTATTCTATTAGAGATTCGAACCTAAGATCACTTCCAGAGGGTTTATAGTACTGATATATATATTGTCAAGGTGTGACAATCGACGGATTCGGGCTAGGGGTCGTGGAACTCTAATTCGGTTGTACTGTAGCAAGGCTACAACCGAATTCGGTTCAACCCTTATTATTATTTTCTGTAATTCGGTTCTATTCCAAGAGAGGGTTTAGGTGATCGTTTTTCAGAAGCTATTGGTTTACTTATTGTATTGGATACACGTGAGGTTTGGACTAGCATCCGGGCGTGCTTGTTTACGTGTTTGTGTGAGCACTGGTAGAGGTGACAACTTAGTCACTCGTTTCTCATTCTTGGTTTCTTTGATTTGCTGGTGACAACAAGGGTATGTTCCTTTATATTTTACATGTCCTTTGAATGTGTTATATGTGTATGTTAATTATTGTACTAGACTAGATCTATCCGCTGCGCACTCGTATGAGTTAATGGTTAACTTGATTGTTAAATTCCAACAGTGGCATCACGAGTCAATTAGTTTAGTATACATGTATTACATACGATTTAAAACACGCTAGGGCTGCATGTAATTGGTTTATTTATTGTTTCTATTGTAAATTATGGCAACGACATGCAATCCTTGCCATAACTAAATAACCAACCTAGAATGAACACAAACATAAAATGATAAAAAGAAGTATAGATTAAAAATTAAATTGTTAATTAAGTTGCTATGTTAATCTATTCTTGTTTTATCTCGGCTGTAAGACTCACGCAATCATGTTATATGATGTATGTGGCGATCTAGGCACTTTAGCAGAAAACCTAGTGAGAGTCTTATGGTTCTCCAATTGGGGAAGACTCTTTTGAGAACTCGAGGCATTATGTGATTTACTGCTTTCATTTTAAGAGTTGTTCCTCAATTTTCAATCCATTATTAGTCTGTTTTAATTGCTTATATGTGATATGCCTTGTGTCTAGTCAATATTTGCAAAATATAGATTTTATGAAACTCTTAAAACCGGACTAATACTTATAAAGTAATTTGGATTGAACATGTCTAATATTACACACATAATTTTATTCCTTGTGACCAATTATGTGTTATTTGTGAAACCGGGGTTTTTGGACAAATTAATATGGACATAAAAACTATGAAATTTGATTTCTTGTGAAGCTTTAGTTTTACATGCGCGATATGGGGTTGAATTGATCTTTAATTTTCTCCCGCCCCACTACATGCTTCGGCATATGAGGGAATTATTGGAATTACTTGTCTTCGGACTAAGTAGGAGTACAATATAGGGTTGATCAATTTGTAATCCCACCATATTGGCATCAATAAAACTAAATGTTAACAAAAGGGGTTTCTTAACATACATAGCATCATTAGTCAATTGGAAGTATGGCTCACCCATTATGGACAAACTAAAAGAGAAGTTTAAGGCGGGTTGAAGTAAGATTCCCCAAATGAAGTCAGGTTTTTAATACGCTTCGCGCTGACCTGTTTCTCCGCTTCTTTGTGCGTCCTAAATGGAGCTACCGTGAACATTTGACAAAATGATGGCTATACCAAAAAGGTTAACAAAATGTTTTCTTAACTTTGTGCTACAAGTTGTTTTGCATGCTTCTTGTACACAACTTTGTCACATTTATGTGTATACCCTTATATGAAGTTTTAAGTCTATGCCAGCCAAACCTAGAACACGTGCCTTTGGCTTGACTTCTCTGGTCAGACCTAAGGGCCTTGCCAAACCCATGGCGAATTTTTTTCATAGGTCAGACCTATATCAATTTTCGCACGTTCTGTTTTGGTGGACTTAAATCGAGTTTCCTGGTCAGACCTCGGACCCGAGGCATAAGATGAGACCAAATATGCTTTTGACATTACTATAAGAGTTACTAATGTCATTAGTCTCATAAATCTAAGAGTTGCATTCCATGCAATTAACGCTCGTCGCTTACCTCTTGCCCTACTTGTTTACACGTTGGTCAGACCTTCTGTAATAAGTGGGAGGTCAAGTTGGATCTTAGTCTTATTAGTAATTAATTGGGTAGTTAATTCTTTTAAGAATTTAATTATCGACAATACTAATATTTGAACTTTTTCTAATTGTAGATGACAACCTCGTCAGCTAACAATTCGGTCTTCAGGGGCTTCTTCGAGAAGCAAAAACTGACTGGACCCAACTTTATTGATTGGTATCGACAACTTAGGATTGTACTATCAATTAAGGATAAGTTGAATTACCTAGAGCAGCCACTTCCTCCTGCTCCTGTAGCACCTGCAGGTCAGCAAATTGCTCCTGAAATCCTTGCAGCTCATACTGCTTGGATTAAAGGATCAAAAGAGATAGCTGGACTCATGCTCATGACTATGGAGCCAGAGATCCAAAGAAATCTGGAAAACCTTCATGCTTATGAGATGTTACAGGAATTAAAAACTCTGTTTGCCCAGCAAGCAGAGCAGGAGCTTCTTCAGACTACGCGAGATTTTCACTCTTGCAAGCAGGAAGAAGGGCAGTCAGTTAGCTCGTATGTTCTGAAAATGAAGGGCTATATTGACAATCTAGAGCGTTTGGGGCACCCCGTGACACTTGGCCTTGCTGTGAGTCTGATTTTAATCGGTCTACGCAAGGAATTTGATGGGTTTGTGCAGAATTATAATATGCATAGCCTGGGGAAGACAGTTAACGAGTTGCATGCTATGCTAAAGCTCCATGAGCAAACTCTAACTCTGCCAAAAAACAACGCTCCTGCTCTGCATGATATTCGAGCGGGTAAAGTCCAGAAAGGTAAAAAGCACAAAAAACCTCAACCCCAAATGGCTGCCAGGGGACAAAATCAAGGGAATAGGAAAAATAAGCACGCTTATGCTCCCAAACCCAAGATTCCCCCTCCACCCAAGAGGGAAGATCCCACAAATGACTCAATCTGTCATGAGTGTGGTGAGACAGGACATTGGAAGAGGAACTGTCCTCAGTATTTAGCTGAGTTGCTAAAGAAGAAAAAGAACGCAGCCTTTGGAGCTGGTGGTTCAGGTATCTTCACTATAGAACTCAATACTTTCCTTAATAGATCATGGATCTATGACACTGGTTGTGGTACTCATATTTGTAATACAACGCAGGGTCTAAGGGCAAGTAGGAAACTGAAGCCGGAGGCTCTTAGCTTGTATGTGGTCAATGGTCAACGTAAAGTTGTTGAAGCAATTGGCGTTTTTTGTTTATGTCTCCCGAGTGGATTAGAGATTGTTTTGAACAATTGTCATTATGCTCCCTCTATTACTAGAGGAGTAATTTCAGTTTCCTGTTTGTACGAAGATGGTTTTATTAACCGCTTCGTGAATAATACAATTCAAGTTTCTAGGAATAACATGGTTTATTTTAGTGCTATCCCAAGGGATGGTATTTTTGAAATTGATTTGTCTAGTTCTTATGCAAATGAAAGTTCTATATATACTGTAAGCAACAAAAGAGCCAAGCTGGACTTGGACTCTGCTCTCTTGTGGCATTGTCGTCTTGGACATATTAGCAAGAAACGCATTGAAAAGTTACAACATGATAGACTTCTCAATTCAACTGACCTTAGGGCTTTTGAAAAATGCGTCCCTTGTATGTCTGGGAAGATGGCAAGGAAACCTTACACACATCAAGTGGAAAGGGCCAAAGACTTACTTGGACTAATACACACCGATGTATGTGGCCCATTTAAGATCACTTCAAGGCAAGGAGCAAGCTACTTCGTCACTTTCACTGACGACTTTAGTCGTTATGGTTATGTTTACTTGTTAAAGCATAAACATGAAGTGTTTGAAACTTTCAAAGTGTTTCAAAAGGAAGTAGAAAATCAACTCGGCAAGACCATAAAATCGCTACGTTTTGATCGTGGGGGCGAATATATGAGTCAAGAGTTTTTGGATCATCTGAAGGATCATGAGATTATCGCCCATCGTACTCCTCCTTACACTCCACAACACAATGGTGTGTCGGAGAGGAGAAACAAAACCCTACTAGATATGGTTCGATCTATGATGTGTCAAACAACTCTTCCAAAGTCCTTTTGGGATTATGCTCTTGAGACTGCTGCACGCATTCTCAATATGGTTCCAACTAAGAAGGTTGAAAAGACACCATACGAAGTATGGCATGGGCAAGCCCCTAAGTTGTCTTACTTAAAAGTCTGGGGTTGTGAGGCACTTGTTAAGCGAGATACTCTTACCAAGCCTGACAAGTTAGAACCCAGGTCTATTAAGTGTATCTTCATAGGATACCCAAAGGAAACAATAGGTTATTCTTTCTACTACCCACCCGAGAACAAAGTCCTTATTGCTCGGAATGCTGAATTCTCAGAGAATAGTCTTATAAATCAAGAAGCAAGTGGGAGTCTAGAAGATCTTGAAATTATTCAAGAAGAAGATACGCATCCTTCTATAGACACTAGCTTAAATCATGAAGAGGATGATCTAGAAATGGATGAACCTCAAAGTGATATCATTCCCATTCGTAGGTCCACAAGGACACAACGTCCCACAGATCGTATGTGTTTATACATCGATGATGAGGAACATGAGTTAGGGGATCTTGGTGAACCCGCTAACTATAAAGCTGCATTGTTAGACCTTGAGTCTGATAAATGGCTTAATGCTATGAATGTGGAAATGCAATCCATGAAAGACAACAAAGTTTGGATCTTAGTTGAACTTCCTCCTAATGGCAAGACCGTTGGTAGCAAGTGGCTCTTCAAGAAGAAGACCGACATGGATGGAGCTGTACACACCTATAAAGCTCGTCTTGTGGCGAAGGGCTATACTCAAACCCCAGGGATTGATTATGAGGAAACCTTCTCACCTGTTGCAGACATTAGAGCTATTAGGATTCTTATAGCCATAGCCGTATGCAAGCTGAAACGTTCCATTTATGGGCTTAAGCAAGCATCAAGGCAATGGAATAAGCGTTTTGATGATGAAATAAAGAAATTTGGTTTCAGTCAAAATGCTGATGAGCCATGTGTATATCTAAAAGCTAG